>JAVIWB010006846.1:0-125241 GCA_031893035.1 Dermolepida albohirtum
TTATTTGGAACGAACAGACGTCAGTATGTTAGACGACGCCCTGGTGAATCGTTATTGGAACCATGTTTACACACTACCGTAGAGCGTGGAGGAGGTAATATACAACTTTGGGGTTGTATTTCGGCAGCAGGTGTGGGTGAAATTGTAAAAATAAAGGGTAAATCAAGTGGTTAGAAATACAGAAAACTATTAGGAGAACATGCCATACCATCAGGACAGCGAATTACTAGCAATAGTTTTATTTTATAGCAAGATAATGATCCCAAGCATACCTCAAAACTTGTGAAAACTTATTTAACACAGCAGGAAGCAAATGTGGTATTGCAGACTATGATATGGCCACCTCAAAGTCCTGACTTAAAAATTATTGTGTGGGATTACCTTGACAGAAAAAAGTGTGAAAGGGGGCCAAAGAACAAAAATTAACTGTGGAACATACTACAGGAAGAGTGATACAATATTCCTGAAAATTTCATTAATTCATTAATGGAAAGCCTACCGAGAAGAATGTAGGATACCATAAAAAATAAAGGTGGTCATACAAAATATTGAAAGTTTAAGTTGTTTATGTTTAAATATCGATATGTGTTCCTTTTTATACATTCAAAAAAATTTCAACTTGTCTAAGATTATTATTTATTCTTTTCTAGTAGTTTCTTGTAAAATTCAAGAAGGTGCTTCTTTCTTTTGCACAGTACTATATATTTAATTTTAACTTAACTATACCACAATCCACAGTCAAAGCGACTACATGAAAATTGTTCTTTTAAGTATAAAGAAATTTTCGAATAAAATGCAATTGCATATTAGAAATTACATTGTTCACGGAAGACGTTTAAAATGTATACATCGCGTTTTATTAACTTACAACTTACTATTCCTTTTATGTAATGGGTGATTCATTATGATGTACTTTTTTCAATAGCGATTTTTTGACAGATAAAGCGCGAGTCGTGCCAAACTTTCACGCTATTTTAGTTAAGTATTGTGTGACACAGCGTCTACAAATTACTCAGCTGTATTACGAAAATCAGTAATCCATGAGCGATGTGTTTCGTGCACTTATGGTCTACGTAATCGATCCACCGAATGAATAACTCGCTATATCATCAAAAAATTTGAAACGTAATTTTCATTATTGGATAATACGTGATCAAATAGACCACATCCAGCACGTAGTGAAGAAAATTCGATTTGGCTTAGATCTCAACAGCTTGGTTTGTCGTGTGCCACAATTTGGCGTATTTTACGTAAGGATCTTGGTTTAAAAGCTTACAAAATTCCACTCGTTCAAGAAATGCAAGAGGCCGAGTTTTCGAATCGTCACCGTTTCAGTCTTTGGGCTCTTGAAAAGCTTGAAGATCCACCGTTTTGGACCAAAATTTTGTTCGGCGATGAGGCCCATTTCTGACTTAATGGTTACGTCAATAAGCACAATTGCCGTATTTGGAGTGAAGAGTAACCCGGGAAGGTTCAAGAGCTGCCATTATATCCAGACAAAACCGCGGTTTGGTGTGATTTATGGGCAAGTGGAACCATCAGTCCATATTTCATCAAAAATGAAGACGGCTGTAACGCAACTGCGAATGGCGCCCGTAGTCTCGACGACATTTGGTTCCAACAAGACGGCGCTACTTGCCACACAGCCCGTGAAAGCATGACTTTATTGCGAAAACAATTTGGTGAACATTTAATTTCACGTAATGAATCTGTGCAATGGCCGCCTAGATCATGTGATATCGCACCTTTAGACTTTTTCCTTTGGGGGTACGTAAAGTCCAAATAGTCCAAATGGATAAGTGAACTACTATCGAGTAACTAGGAGCCAACATTACTCGCGTTATTCGCCAAATACTATTTGAAATGCTTGAACGCGTCATCGAAAATTGGAACTTCAGTTAACATTTGAAGGAAATAATTTTAAAAAAATAAATGTTGAGAATGGTTCTTCTATACGGTAATAAAGAATACCCGATAAAATTGAAGTTTTTATTTTTTCTTATTTTTGAAAAAAGTACCTCCAAACGAATCACCCGTTATGTGCTATAAAGCGCATACTTATGACGCGTATCTCAATTTGACTTGTCTACACATCAGTACGATTTACTTCACTAATTTCTGGCCATTTTCTGAATTAAAAAGCGTTGACAGTAAATATATTTTCTAATGCAACTGATACCCAATAGCGAGCGAGTTAGCTCCCACTCAATAGTATTTTGGAAAATTGGTAATAGGCGTGCTTTCTTTTTATTTACTTTGAGATTTAAGCTCAATTTTTTATATTTTTCAATTTTTGTTTCTTGACCGAGCATTCGTAAGCGGTGACCTATATAAATAAGTAACATAATATATGCAGATATTAATATAATGTTCCAAGGTTAGTTGAAATTTCCGAAAATATTAAATTGCTACAGTATTAAACGACGCAAATATCGTTTTTCACTGCGTTAGATTCCAATCTGTTAGGTTAATGTAACTTTTCAAGTATAAAATGCCGTGTTTTAATAATCTACTTAAGAATGCTTTTTAAATAGTATTTCCTTAATAACAACGAGTTACGTACGAATTATATAAGAGTCTAGGTAATAAACGCATAATTTTAATATTTATTTTATAATTCCGGTCATTTGTCCGTGAAAGAATGTATAAAACGTCGGTAAACAACAGAATCAAAACCATGACTAAATAAGCGTATTTCTAGGAAGTGTGAAGAGTTTGAATTACTAAAAACACTAGATATGCAGTCAAGAATTTCTGTTTGTCAGGCCCCTATTAAAGTCTATGCTAATTTAAGTATATTCTTAATTTTATAATTGAAACCCAGTTGTGACGGTATAAATACTGAATTACTCTTTAGGAGGATCCTTTAGTATCTCTATTTTACAAGGATTAAATATCAACACAAAACAAATGTTTTGCCATGTCATTTACCCGCAAGTTACAAAGGGTGCTAGGAAAGTTTTGCAATACAGCTTTGTTTATTTAATTTTTTCAAAGTAATTTAATCTACACTCAATACACCTCTCCATCCTCCGAAACCAATCTTTAAACCAGTTTTGCCAAGTTTCACTAGGGAGTAAAGCACACTCGTTGTCCCAAGCCCGCAGAAGGTCCTCATCACTGGAAAACCGCCTCCCTTTTACTTTCATTTTCACATGCGGGAACAGTGAGCAAGATGTGGACTGTAGGGAGGGTGCTCGAGAAGTTTCAATCCTGCCGTGGTCAAATATTCGGTGCAGGCTCTGGCGCGGTGAGCTGGAGCATTATCGTGATGGAGGAACCAGGTGTCCATTCTTGACTTTGGCCGCAGGTTCTGCATAGATTGAATAACTTTAGGTAGGGACTGTTCAGTATACCACTTAGCTGTAACTGTCTTCTGTGTGTCCAAAACTATGCGTTCCACGATTCCACTCGATTTACATTGGTTGTCAGTAAGCTGGAATATGGGTCGATTGTGTGGTATCCCTTATATGGTATCCCTTATATCGGATTGACTGTTCAGACCTCCTGGTCAACTTAAACTTTGCAGTTTCTCGCTCCTTCTCTAGAACCACTGCCACGTTTGTTTACAGTACGCCGAGGACAAATCTCCTCTGGAAGACTCCTCTGTATCATATGGCGAAATGATATAGGCTCAAGTTAAAAACAACGTAGCAAAGAAAAATGTTTTATTTAGACGCTGTGAAGACTCTGATAGAAGAAGAATTTTCATAAATTACTATTCAAGACTGGATGAAGTGTTGCAAATATGTTGTCCAAACGGATGACAAGTTTTTGCAAAACGGGAGCGCAACAAACACAATTTGAATATCACAGCTTCTTTAATAATCATATACAAATATATAATTAAGTTCTTTACGATGGGAAATTAATGAAAATTATTATTTTCTGCTATCCCATCGTTAAATAAATTCACAGAAATTAATTAAAAATTTCTGCCCCGGAGAAGAACTCGAACACCTATCTGTCGTTTCTTAAACGGCTGCCTTACCAATTAGACCACCGGGCAGTTTAACCTCTCAGGCGTGGAAATTTTTAATTAATTTCTGTGAATGTAATTAACGATGGAATAGCGGAAAATAATAATTTTCATCACGGCTTCTGATTGTGAAACTTCTAGTGGTACTGAGGATGACTTCGAACATTTATCAAATTAAGGGCTGTCATAGATTATTCAAATAAGTGCTTGTTTATTCCGTTTCTATTTTTTACGAGCATGTATGTAATTGAATTGTAAAGAGTGTTTCAAATTTCGCGTTTTTTTAAAGAATAAATAAAACACATAATTTGCATTCACTTTTAAAAACTTTTATTGGTAATTGAAGTAACAGTTATGACATTTATATGCGAAAAATAATATCTGCCCAATGGCCTCCTCTTGCAGATCTCCACAGACGTCCACTCTTTTGTTAAAATTTTCAATGATATTTTGACAAAATTGAGGCTCTATCTCACCAATGACACGAATAATTTCATCTTTCAAAGCAGGAATTGATTGTGGATTGTTTTTATAAACCTGACTTTTCACATAACCCCAAAGAAAATAGTCTAACGGTGTCAAATTACATGATCTTGGTGGCCAATTAACATATCCGTTTCTTGAAATTGCACGTCCAGGAAATTTTTCTCTCAATAAATCAATTGATTCGTGTGCAAAGTGAGGTGTGGGGTCATCCTGTTGGAATTTATATCCTTTAGATCAATATTCATTAATTCAGGCCAGAAAAATTCGGTTATTATCCGACGATATCGATCACCATTGACAGTTACAGCTTCACCAGCAGCATTTTCAAAGAGGTAAGGTCCACTTACACCACCTGACCATAATACACACCAAACAGTAACTCGTTTAAGATGCATACGTTCCTCATGAATAATTCGTGGATTTTCCTCACCCCAGATAATTTTGTTTATTAACATAGCCACCAAGTTCAAAATGTGCCTCATCGGAAAACATTATTTTTTGAGAAAAATCAGCTGGTTGTTCATTGATGAAATTGACAAATGAACGACGTTTTAAATGATCTAATGGCTTCAGTTCCCGTGTTATTTCAACTTTATATGCCTTCAGAGCTAAATCCTTGTGTAAAATACGCCATGTTGTTGATCCACTAAGTCCAAGTTGTCGTGAACGTCGTCTAATGGACATTTCAGGATTTTCAGCAACACTTTCACGAACCAAACAAATATTTTCTTGTGAACTACCAATACGACTGTATTTTTCAGGGTTTTGATCTTCCACGGAACCGGTTTCTTGAAATTTTTTAATAATTTGACCAACAGTGCTTTCAGATGAACGATTATGTAAACCATAAAATTCACGTAATTTTCTAAAAACGCTGATTTTCATAAAATATTTTAACGATTTGAACGCGTTGTTGTACCGTGTAGGAAGCCATTTTTATAAATGTCATACATCACACTTTTTAAATGCCCACATGCCCAGACAAATTCAGTGCGCCATCTATATTTTATTTATTCTTAAAAAAACCGCGTTATTTGAAACACCTTATAATAACGTTTACCTATAACTATTGTTAAATTTATCTTATTATAAAAGAATCAAAAACACATAACATAAAAGATTAATTTTGTGACCAAAAGATGCTGGACCATTCGTTTTTCTCTAGATTTAATTTCGAAACTAAGAAAACTTGCTGAAAATTCGTTCAATAGTTCTTAAAATATTCACCAAAAAGAAAATAGCGAAAACGTTTTTAAGGCACGTCACTGCTTGCGAATGTCTGATCGCGGTAGTACCTTGCGCCGAGTGCCGTTTATGCCAAGAAATGACGTACGACCTTCTAGGAATTCAGGCTCAACAAATACTGTATCGGCTATACGCTTCTATGGCGTGATTACTGTAGTTAATATTACTTTTAAATAATAAATTTGTAACTTTTATATGAGAATATTGAAATGATTTACACGGTGGTAAAGTACTCTCTTCTAATATGTGGTCTGCGGGGGTTGATTGTATCTAGAAACCCTGAAAAAAGTTCGAAATTTTCTGATCCTGTCGCAGAGTAGTGTGATATTTCATAATTTGGAAATTGTAACAAAAATCGGCTTTATTATCGAAGACTCACTGAGACCGACTAACTCAGTCTCAGCGCGACTGCAGTAGTAGCAGTTAAGGCCTGAAGATGTCCCATATAAGTGGCGACGAAATGTTGGTACGAGAATGATCGAAAACGCGGTTCCAACCTGGAAATCAAGATGAAGAAAGTATAGACATCGACTTCGTGTGTCGGATTATCGGTCGTATTCGTTTAATTTAATACCTTGTGATTTACTTTTCTTCCCCAACATTATTTTCCGATGATAGAAAAGTAATACACCATTCAAAGTTCTTAAGTGACAGTGACCACAATCCTCGATAGTATTTCAAACAATTTACATAAAAGAACTAGTTTAAAAATTACTAAACACTATATCAAAGCTGGGACAGAATGTAACGAGATAGACCACTGGAGGTAACAAATTCAGCTTATTCTGTTGCATAATTTCAGATCTATTATGACCTTATCTAATATGTCCATATTATTAGATAAAGTTATCTTTCACGTTTTCGCGATATATCTTTTACAACGGATTCAGTTCGACATTTGTTTTGGCATCTGGTGTTCTTCAGGGTCCAAATCTAGGCCCACTATTATCTTTTCTTTTCATAAATGACTTTATTACTTAGTTTGCCTTCCCTTGTCTTACGTTTTTATTAATATGTTTCGTCATCTGGTGTTCTTCAGGGTCCAAACCTAGGCCCACTATTATCTTTACTTTTTATAAATGACTTAGTCACTTAGTTTGCATTCTCCTGCCTTATGTTATTATGATTTAAACAGGTACACATTCCGAAGCGTTCTCAACCTGCGAAATATAAGATATATATTATGGCCTTGTCTAATAATATCTCCATATTATTAGATAAAATATCTTTTACATTTTCGCGTTATGTCTGTTACAGCGGATTCAGTTCAACATTTGTTTCGTCATCTGGTGTTTTTCAAGGTCCAAACCTAGGCCCACTATTATCTTTTCGTTTCGTAAATGACTTTGTTACTTAGTTTGTCTTGTCTTGTCTTATGTTATTATACATATGTTTTGTTATCTGGTGTTCTACAGGGTCCAAACCTAGGTCCACTATTAGCTTTACTTTTTATAAATGACTTCGTCACTTAGTTTGCATTCTCCTGCCTTATGTTATGATAATTTAAACAGGTATAAATTCCGAAGCGTTCTCAACCTGCGAAATATAAGATAGGTCTTATAAGGGGTTTTCCAATAGGGACTTGACAACTTTTAATTCAATTTGTGAACGCACTCTTTCACTAATCATCGAACCGTCACTGTCAATTTATTCAGTAAACTTAACATTTTCATCATGGTAAAGTACACGAACGAACAACGTCTGGAAATTATAAAAATTTACTACAGAAATTCGGAGTCGGTGACCGCTACTTTAAGAGCGTTTACTCCGATTTTCGGTCGTAATTCTCGCCCTAGTAGACAGGCAGTAACAAGTTTAGTGCAAAAATTTGTGTCTACATATTCGTTGTGTGATGTTGCCGTGCCAGTGAGGCAACGGGTTGGTCGAAGTGTCGAAAATATCGCTGCCGTTGAAACGTCCGTAGCAAATGATCCAAATCAGTCAATTCCACGGCGTTCTCAAGAGTTGGGCATCGCCCAGACCACTTTATGGCGAATTTTGTGTAAGGATCTTGGTTTACACCCATAAAAGATCAAGCTGACTCAAGAATTGAAGCCGATGGACCATTTGAAGCGACGTACGTTCTCCGATTGGGCTCTGGAAAAGATGCGCCAAGATGATCAACTTCATCGCAAAATCATTTTCAGTGACGAAGCTCATTTTTGGCTCAATGGGTTCGTCAATAAGCAAAATATGCGTTATTGGTCGGGTGAAAATCCACATGTGCTTCATGAAACACCACTTCATCCACAAAAAATAACTGTTTGGTGCGGTTTGCATGCCGACGGCGTCATAGGGCCATATTTTTTCGTCGACGATAATGATCGTCACGTTACTGTGAATGGTAATCGTTATCGCGCCATGATTACCGATTATTTTTGGCCCGAATTGGAAGATATGGACTTGGACAACATGTGGTTTCAGCAGGACGGTGCCACAAGTCACACAGCACACGTTACAATCGATTTATTGAAGAGTAAGTTTGATGAGCGTGTTATCTCAAGAAATGGACCAGTGGATTGGCCGCCTCGTTCGTGCGATTTAACGCCTCTAGACTTTTTTCTTTGGGGCTACGTCAAGTCATTGGTCTATGAAAACAAGCCGACAACGTTGGAAGAGTTCAGAGCCAACATTGAACGCGAAATAGCAGCCGTTTCGGCCGAATTGTGTGGTCGAGTCATCGAAAATTGGGTCCAACGAATCGACCGCTGCAAAAGTGCCCGCGGTGGCCATATGAACGAAGTCGAGTTCCATTCATAAATGTTTTGATTGTACTTCAACCCGATAACAAAGTTTTTGAAATATCTCAAATGGTCTGCATTTTATTTTGAAAAAAAGTTGTCAAGTCCTTTTTGGAAAACCCTTTATGTATTACGACGCGTTAGGGGCAGTAGTACATCTGCAAAGGATAGTGTTACTTATAAGAATAATTTATTACCAAATAGTAAAAGTGGTGTACATGAAGATATAACCAGGTCAAAATAAATTGTGTAATTCAATCTTTAAATTGTATTGTATATTAATTTTTATTAATTGTAACGGTATTTTCTCCTTGCCAATTACGCTAGGCTTTCTGTAATAAATGAAATATCTAAAGAAAATTGCGCCTAACCACAAAGAGATGAAAGTCTAGTAAAAGGCAATAATCACACGATATCAGCTTATGAATCAATAAATCTATTTCAACACTACAAATAACGCTAATAAATTCTAAACCAAAACAAAACAAAACGTACAACACCTTTCCCTGGCCGTGAGACAATATCACAATAAGAATAACAAATTTACGAATCGTTCAGTCGATAGTTACTTAGATTGTAAAAGAAGAAAATGAACGGTTCACAAAAACCACATTATTAATCAAAATTTAACATTAATGAAGTGACTAAAACGGTTCGGTCAGTTGATTTGCGCTTACAATAAATGTCCGGCAAGTACAAATAATTTATCCTCTCACATTTGAGCTAGATTCTAACGTGAACGAGTTCTTTGTACAACATTAAAATTGACTTGTGGATAAACGTAAAACGGAGTGTTATACGGCTTTTATCTTTGCAATTTTAACGTAATAAATCACCATCATCCGAGGCAGTGTACAATTTACCTTGACCCAATACATTATTATTGTTTTTATGATGTATTTCTAAATCCACATGCACGTTTAAACACAAACACTTACGCAAGTATAAATGTGAGAATTTAGGTGCTCAAATGTAAAGTTTAATTCAAAATATTAATTATATATCGTAATCGTATTAACTCTTTACTGTGTATCAGATTATAAATTGTAAAGGGTCTTCTAATAAGAGGTTTCATTTTGACATGTAAAAAAAACGAGTTTTTTTAAGCGAAATCATGTTTATTTAATTGTAAAGAGGAGGGTGTGCCATTAATAATGGAAAACAATATCAGCCAAATTGCCGCCACCGTTACGCTTGCAGGACCATATTCTTTTCATGAAATTTCCCATCACCAATTCGCAAATTTGCGGCTGTATGTCCTCGATAACTTCACGAATTCCATCTTTGGGGTCTTGAATCGATTGTGGGCTATTCGCATAGACCTTATCTTTCACGTAGCCCCAATGAAAAAAGTCTAAAGGTGTTAAATCACAAGATCTCGATGGCCAATCGTGATCGTCTCTTCGAGAAATCGGACGATCAGGAATCACACGGTTAGGAAACTTTTCACGCAAAAGAGCGATGGTATCGTTACTTGTGTGGCACGTAACGCGGTCTTGTTGAAAATAAACGTCGTCCACATCAATATCTTTCAATTCCGGTTGTACAAAATCATTAATCATCGTTCGATAGCGCAATGCATTCACTGTAACAGTTGCTCTAGCCTCATCTTCGAAAAAGTAAGGACCCCGCCAGACCAAAAACCGCACCAAACACGTTGAGGATGGAGAGACTTTTCAACAATAATTCTTGGGTTTTCCGAGCCCCAAGTGCGACAATTCCGCTTGTTAACGTAGCGTCCGAGGTAAAAATTAGCCTCATCACTCAAGATGATTTTTCGATGAAATTCCGGATCAGTTGGATGTATTTCAAGGACACAATCAACAAAGATACGACGTTGTTGATGGTCGGTAGGCGTAAGTTCTTATGTTAACTGAATTTTAAAAGCCTTAAGACCTAAGTCTTTAGGCAAAATACGATGTAATGTCGTTTGTGGAATGCCCAATTCCAAAGATCGACGAGAAATGGACAAACCTGGGTTTTCCTCAAACACTATGAGCTTCAACAGAAATATTCTCAGTTGTTCTTGAGTGATGTGCACGAGTTCGATTGTTCACAACACCAACTTTTCCCAACAGCTTAAATTTTTCCACCAGTTTCACAATTGCTGGCCAATACGACGACCCAAAAATGCTTAAGTTTTGCGAATTGTGACCGCGAAATTTTTACCATCTTTGTAGTGAATTTTAATAATTTCAGTGTGTTGTTGAAGCATATATCGTTCCATTTTTATTAATGGCGTAGTTTTTACTTGAAAGTAAAATGTCTTATTGGCGCACCTTTTATTTTATTAGGATTGATGAGCATTTCAGTTCTTATATTGGGACTGTTCCCATCATTTGTGGAATTTAGATATTCCAACGTTTCGGCAGTTATTCTACTGTCATCTTAAGGGTAGTCCTGCGAAGGACCGCATCTCGCCGAACATATTACTATAGTTTGGTATTCTGGTCTGTGTTTTCCCTAATGTTTATAGCTTGAAAATGTGATGTTTGAATCTGGTCTTGATATTCCGAATTTTTATCGTTAAGCTATCCGGGGAGAAGTGTGTAGACTATAAAAATTAGGAATATCGAAACCGGATTCAAATCTCACACAAGACATTTTCAAGCGATAAAAAAATTAGATAAGATACAAGCCAGACGAATTATCAGCTAAGTAACAAATGGCGCAAAAGTAATGTCATAATTTGAATTGACTGCTATTTTTGCAGAAGGCGCAAAATGTCACTGCGCTCTGACATTTATGATGTAGATATATAGAGAATTAGTTGTCAACAAGTCATGGAGCGATACACACCTCAAGAAGGTGGAATTGTTGTTACCGCTTATTTGACAAATTTTGAGTGTGTTGTTTTAGCGCAGCGTAAATTTCGCCGTCGTGTTCCATGTGCTCGAACAATTAAGCGTTTGGCTGAGCGCCTCGTGCAAACTGGGTCCACTATAGATGTCGCAAGAAGTGGCCGACCTCGTATTATTCGTTCGACCGAGAACAGCGTTGCTATTGCCGACGATGTCAGAGAGAATCCACGAACATCAACGAGACGACGATGCACACAATTAGACATCAGCAGACGTTCGTTGCAACGAATTTTGATGAAAGATTTGAAAATGTTCCTCTACAAAGTGCAAACTGTTCACAAGTTGCTGCCAGCTAACAGTCGGACAAGGTTAACTTACTGCCATACTTTGTTAAACTTGGTGCAAGAAGAGGATGATGCGACGAAGCCTATTTCCACTTAAGTGATTATGTTAACAAACAAAATTTGCGTTTCTGCGGCACAGACGATCCACATGAAAAGCATGAGGAGCCATTGTATCCCCTCAAAGTGACTGTTTGGTGCGGCATTTGCCGTGAAAAAGTGATTGGCACTTATTTTTTTGAAGACGCCGATGGCACCACCGTAACCGTAAATGGTGAGCGTTACGGGCAGATGCTAAACGAGTTTTTTTTGCCACAAGATGCTGTTTTGGGTCTCGATCAATGTTCGTTTCAACAAGACGGAGCAGCCGTTCACACAGCTCGAGCAACGATGAAGATTTTGAGACACCAATTTCTAGGTCGAGTGATCTCCCGTTTTGGAGATTAGAACTGGCCGCCCAGATTGCCAGATCTAACAGCACCAGACTTCTTCCTTTGGAGCTTTTTAAAATCTCGCGTTTACCACAACAAACCACGAACTTTGCTTGAAAGGTAACATTGAAGAAGAAATGACTAATTTGGAGCCAGATATTTTGCAAGCAACAATTGAAAATGCAGTAAAACGAGCGCAATTATGCATCAACTCGGGAGGTGGTCATTTGAGCGATATAATTTTTTCCAATTAATGCCATAAATTCTACACTTTCAAATAACGTTTTTATGAAAACAGAGCTTCTTTATTTCATTTATAACAAAGTTGCCGCCAGTTTGAATTATGACATTACTTTTACGCCACCCGTTAAATACAGTATTATTTCTAAGAGATATTAAATAATAATAAGCAATATTAACTTGTTAAAGTTAATAATTAAATGTTTTATGAACAAGTTTACATGTATTTTTTTCATAGTAGTTCGAAGTTTAAATTTGTCTGTATTCAATTTTATTCATTTAGAAAGTATCCTCCCCTGTACTAAGTGTAAAATAGAAAAAAAGATTTTTGCGTGCATCTGTCAAAAATGACTGAAAAACCTCACGACTGTTAGCAGCTATGGCAATTAAATATGCATCTGAATAGAAAGCAAACAAAGCGTTTCAAGAAAATATTTTAATATCTGTTGGAACAAGACTATTCTTGACTTGTTAAGAACCGTAACGACAAAAAAAGTAACGTTACAAGTATTTACAAAGAACACGTACGTACGCTGTTATTACACTCATAAACACTTAATAGGACCTCATAAACTTGATACTGTTTGGTCGCATAAATATGTCACTTCCGTTTTCCTGCGGACACGGAGTGTCTGCGAAGGTGTAATTTATGGACCTGTACAAACATTAAATATTTAACCTCGAATCAGACTATTGCTAAATATTTATTTCGCTTTTATGAAAAAAGAAATACGCGGTGTATGAAATATATAAATTATATTGAATTAATATTTCTAGTTGTATGCCCTTATGAAATTCAATTGTTAAGCTAAATGTAAATGAATTCAGTTTGGACATCAGCAAATACTTTTATTACACGACTTCTTTATTGATTTTTTCTATTAATATATTATACCATTGAACTTGATAAAAGAAGAGAAGCAAGCATGTAATATAATAATAGATAATAGCTATGTGATACAACGTATATTTCAATCCAGCAGAAATGCGAGTGTAATTTTTGGTGTACAAAAACTTTACCGGCATACGACTCAAGTCGGCGAGTTTTATATCTGTTGCTGTAATGAGGAGAAAGAGGTCTAGTAAGGTACTCGTTCCTATCGATACGGTAGAGATAGTATTGTTTGCAGCAGATGTTAGCGAACTTTCACATGTCGGAGTCTATAGATGCTACTTGTGCAATGGAAGGTCGCTAACGCTACGTGATATATCACACGGTGTATGAAAAGAGTAGTATCCAGCGAATGTGGGCGGAGTGGAATGTCGAAAGACAAAAGAACGCACGGCGCCAGCCGGGACGCCCTCGCATGCTCACAGAGCGTGACGATCGCGTCTTGGTTCAATCTGTGGAAGCACCGCGTACTCTGTTAGTCCGACAAATGACGCATTTCGTATACAGGGAACGATATTTTGAGTATTGGACAAAAATATCGCAGTCTCTATGTTGTACTATACCAATGCGCTTGCGTCGCTCTTTAAATCTTCTATTTGTCGACTAACTAACAACTGTAGCAGTGTATATATATGAATGTATTAAATTTATCTGAGATCATCCAGAAATTTTTGAATGCAGAACTGTAACATTAACTTAAGATACCAGGCACGGCCTAAAATATCTATATCCTCGCCATAGACTGTCGTTATATCAACGTGGAGCATACTTACTCTTGCATGAAATTATTTAACGAATTGCCCTGGGAAATAAAATCCTTGGAAAATTACAGTGCAATGAAAGATAAATTGTATAAATTACTCTGCAATATAGAGCCATATCCATTAGAGGAATATTATAACTATTTAATGGTAACGGTACAGTAGATCTAGAAATGCTTTTGTTACTTTTTCTTTGACTTATCATATTTTCGTGTACAGGCTTTAGAATTTTAATGATTGTATTGTTACTCCACTGAAAATTAAATAAACGACTATAACTATGACTATCCCAATCAAAAATATGAAATTTCGTTAGTCGATTACGTGGGCAAGGTGAAAAGTTCTCGGCCTGACAATGAAAGACTGCGATTTAAATTTAAAAAATGATTTTATTTTTTTACGTACTCTCCCTTGAGTTCAATACACTTGGTCCAGCGTTTTTCTAACATCAATATTCCTTCCCGGAAGTGAGAGTCTGGAAGGCTGTCAAAATATTTTTCTACGGTCCTTTCAACTTCTTCGTTGGATGTGAATCGCTTTCCAGAAACAAATTTTTCCAAATTTGGGAATAGATGGAAGTCTGAGGGTGCCAAATCAGAAGAATAGGGAGGAGTTTTCCCATCAATTAACAAGGAATCTTGTTAATTGATTACCTTGAAAAAGGCAGAACTAATTACAGGTGCATATTACTCTAATCTTCTTGACCAGCTGGATGAAAAAATTCGCGAGAAGAGGCCTGGTTTGAAGAAAAAAAAAATCATTTTTCATCAGGACAACGCACCCTTGTGTGCGGGTGCGTTGTCCTGATGAAAAATGATTTTTTTTTTCTTCAAACCAGGCCTCTTCTCGCGAATTTTTTCATCCAGCTGGTCACGAAGATTAGAGTAATATGCACCTGTAATTGTTCTGCCTTTTTCAAGGTAATCAATTAACAAGATTCCTTTTGCATCCCAAAACACGCTGGCCATGACTTTTCCGTCAGATGCGATCGACTCCGCTTTCTTTGGCGCTGAACCACCGGCTTCCACCCATTGCTTCGACTGCTGTTTCGTTTCTGGCGTGTAGTGGTGGACCCATGTCTCATCCATGGTGACAAATCGCCGCACAAAGTCCGTCGGATTCTTGTTAAATCGGTCCAAAGAATGTTCCGAAAATCGTTTGCGCATTTGCTTTTGATCGACATTCAGCAAATGCGACACCCATCTTGCGCAGAGCTTTCTCATCTCTAATTCTTTGTGCAAAATGTTTCGTACCCTTCCTTCCGATATCCCCACAGCCTCAGCTATCTCACTCACTTTCACTCGCCTATCGTCCAACACAATATCATGTACTT
The DNA here is from genome assembly GCA_031893035.1 of Dermolepida albohirtum. Classification (NCBI taxonomy): domain Eukaryota; kingdom Metazoa; phylum Arthropoda; class Insecta; order Coleoptera; family Scarabaeidae; genus Dermolepida; species Dermolepida albohirtum. Next base: position 15,251 of record JAVIWB010006846.1, read on the forward strand.
TTTCGATGATTTCTGGTGCGGATGCGGTTTTTGGCCGTCCTTCACGTGGGTCATCTTTGAGGGACGTACGACCACGTTTAAATTTAGCTGCCCACTTTTTAACGGTTGACATCGAAGGAGCAGAGTCCCCGTACACTTTTGTCAACTTCGGATGAATTTCTATAAGGGTTAAACCGTTCAAAACAAAGAATTTTATAACAGCACGATATTCAAGTTTATCCATTTAAAAAAATAACACGCACGACGTCTACTACAAAAATTCTTGCAAACAAACTACTTGAGAGAACAAGTTGAAAGTTTTCATATGAACTAAAGACACATGCAGCCACGCAGGAAACATAAATTTCTGTTAATTGTATCGCCATCTCTGTGTCAGGCCGAGAACTTTTCACCTTGCCCACGTATTGCTGACGATTAGAGACGATATTTAGGGGAGTTTGAAAAATATACGAGTATGTGCGAGTCGACACCTTTCAAGCTGTTACCTAATCAAACTGGTCAACACGACGTCGAATTGAGTATTATTTCAGTTATTTAAATAATTTTTTTTAAAAATAAATTTAGATATTTTTTAGGTATTGCTATTTTCATTTCTAGCAGTGTACATATTTATAAACTATTATTTGTTTTACGTCTTTCAATTGTCCGTTTTCTTAAAAGTAAACAAATATTCGTACTCTATCTACAACAAAAAATTGTATTATAAATTATAAATAAAAGCGTGACCACACTAATTCTCCAAGGACATCTTGAGGTTATAAAAACATGTAATCTTTCAAATTTTTCATTGCTTGTCTAAAGTAAAAACAATTTATTTATATTTTATTGAAATAATACTTTTCTTATTCTTCTTCATATTTTCTGTAATCGTGCTTTAATTTGTATTCTGCACACGTTCACGAGATTTTCATTTATAAAATGTTAGCGTATGTAAATGATTTTAAATGCACTAACGCGTATTTTCAAACGAATTGGCACTTCTAATTTGTTATACCTTAAACCTGCACATTAAGTCAATGCGTGTTAGAATTAGTTTTTGTCTTTTAGTTTAGTTTAAAATAATGTGTAAATTGTTGTGTATTTTTAAAAGTAAAACATGTCTGTGAGTATGGGTAATGCAGCAATATCTAATCGTACAAATACGGGAAATATTTTTTAAGTATGTACCGTTTTGATATAAAGTGTTCCAAAATGAACGCAAGATTTGAATTAAATAGAAAACACAGTTTTTAGTCTTTTAATTATTTTTTTATTGAATCATAAACTACATAAGATAGGGTTATTTATGAAATAACACATCGGGCGAATGGCCTCCACGGCTTTACATGCACATACGCACTCGTTTGTCGCAATTTTCCATGACCATTATGCATAAATGTGGCTGAATTTCGTTGATGCAGTGTTGAATCTCCTCCTTTAATGCATGGGTGGTTGTGGGCTTGTTGACATACACCTGTGATTTCAAATAATCCCATAAAAAGAAATCTAATGGTGTTAAATCACACGATCTAGGGGGCCAATTCTGATCACCGAAACGAGAGAGTACACGACCTGAAAATATCTCATGCAGTAACTGAATTGTTTCACGGGCTGTATGGCATGTGGCACCGTCTTGTTGAAACCACATATTGGCCACATCAATATCATCCAATTTCGGCAGAAAGAACTGTGTTATCATGTCGCGATGTCGAGCACCAGTAACAGTTACTGCTTGACCAGCCTCATTTTCAAAAAAGTATGGTCCAACTATGCCTCCAGCCAAAAATCCACACCAAACAGTGACACGTTGTGGATGCATTTGTTTTCCGACAATAACATGTGGGTTCTCAGAACCCCAAAAGCGGCAATTTTGGCGATTAACAAAGCCATCAAGATGAAAATGTGCTTCATCACTTAGGATGATTTTGCTCGAAAAATCAGCATCCATTTGTTGATGTTCAACAATCCATTCAACGAACTCTCTTTGCTGTGCATGGTCATTAGGCTTCAGTTGTTGTGTTAACTGAATTTTATAAGCATGGAGACATAGATCTTTAGTAAGTATACGCTGTAGAGAGCTTCTTGAAATTTGCAATTCTTGTCCACAACGCCGAATTGAGGTTCCTGGATTGTCACCGACACTCTCACGCACTGGTTCGATATTGACATTTGAACAGCTCCAACGAATCCAGTCTCCCTGAATTTTTCAATTAATCTCTTCACAGCTGACGAAGTTAAAACACTATTCCGACCATAGTTTGTATGAAATTTTCGAACTGCGGCCGCCAAGATTTCATTATTTTTGAAATATTGTTCAATAATCAAGGCACGTTGTTCTATCGTGTATCGCTCCATTTTTACTAACCCTAAACTGTCCGCTGTCGAAATGTTTTATTTTAGGATTGCCAACACTTTACTGCACAAATGGCGACAAATTCAAATCTTGCGTTAATTTTGGGACACCCATTGAAAAGAACGAAGTACAATTTCAACAACAATTTTATTTCGGAAAGAAAGTCTGTACCTTGATATACTTTTCAACATAATTATTATCAATATTATGGCACTTGACATATCATACAACTTGTTTCAAAATTCCAGCCTTATAGAAATCTGCATCGTCATTTGCCAGTCATTGCAGCATGGCCATTTTCACGTCATCATAATCGTCGTGGCATTAATCGCCTGGATGCTTTTTTAAGTGAAGGAACAAGTGGGCGTTTGATTAGTTCTATACGGAGGATGATCAAGTTGATGCCTTATGAAGGGATGAGATATTGCAGTCGTCTAACCACGTGTGGGCGGGTAGTGTCACGAAGCATAACAATCCTCTTACTGAACATGCTACACGCTTTTTGTTTTGGATTCAACGACGCAGTTCTGTTAGTGCCCCAATTTATTGTGTCACTCCTAAGCAAAAATATACAATCAACAGTTCCTGTCTAATATAGTGCACAACCATATAAATATGCGAAATGCTGATTTTCGGATTTTTAGAAATTCTTTGGTTCAATAACCATTATAGGCTTATCTTTTTACTCAGAAATGGAGATCTAATTTCTTGAATTACTTATTTTACATTTTACCTTATATGGTCATATCAGATGATGGTTGTTGAATGAGGACTGCGTCTGCCTGAAGAGTCTTAATATAGACAGAATGGCCGTCGAATACGTGTTCTTGTTCAGCAACTATTTTTTTGTATTTTATTGGCTTTACTAGGCCAATTTAATACACAAGTCGTGTTGCAGTTATTATAGACAGCACACTGTCCTAACTGCAAAGTCATACAGAAGTGCCTTAACTTTTTATTCAGACATGAAGACTTAATTTTCTAAATTACTGTATATCAATCCTTAATAAGGATCTGCTTATGCCGCCAATGTGTTATTTGCAAATAAATATTTTCACACCAAAAGGACATTCTTAATATGCTCGTTTGCCCTCTATATACAAGTCCGATTATAGTGGAGTTTATTGAGAACCCAGTCTTACAAGACTGTAACAATATACATAGTGTGTAGGCATCCATCACCAACGCATAGGATTAACGAGGATCTGTTTCCGATTAGTTTCACGAATACTCGTTGCATAATCAATTCAATACGCGGTTAAAACATGAACGATCGGTCGAGAAATAGCACGAAAATCGATCAATCTTAGTTGTGCAGGATGTTCGACTCACGATCCCCCAAATCGTTCTATTAAAAATGTCGATTATTTGCGTTCTATTAATGCTTTTAACTAGTAGTATAAGACGAGCTGTTCGCTATCGCGTATTGTGTTTGTATACTGCGAACCGACGAGGAAAAGAAACATAAGAAAATTAGCACACATGTAAAATTATAGGTTAAATATAAATATTGAGAAAATACCTAAAGTCCGTAACAATAGTTAAAGTGTATTTCATCTAATAATGATTTTCCTGTACAACGTTGACTATAATAGCGATCTTTTTTATAGTTATACATGTTTTTGGATTTCTGGTTTATTATTAAATACCCATCATACTTCACTGAAGTTTCTTTCTACCCTTGAGTAGAAAAGTTTCGTTCGAAAATGTTTATTATTAAACTAACTGTACCCTGCGCGTGTTGCTACGCCACCAACTAAAATAAATTTGAAGGAAAGACATTACACAAATATTCAATTCATTTTGAGTGATTTTATTGACTTTGTTCATTTTGAAAAAAATTTGACATTGCAATTCAATGAATGACATTCAATTCGATATTTATTGAAGTGCTGTGGGATTCAAAATATTTCTTGTTTTTACATCTGGTGCGTAAACGAATAAATGAGAAGGTTTTCCGACGCATGAGCAGTCCACATAGAGCTGCCTATGTGAGAAGCATGGATTCTCCAAATTTAATCCGCACACTTGCAACGATTGTCCTTGTGCTTTGTTGATAGTCATTGCGAAAGCGAGTCGTACCGGGAACTGCGAACGTTTGAATTCGAATGGCATATCTGTCGGGATCATTAGGATACGTGGCAACAGTACGTTTTCACTTTTGAATTTTCTAGTCAAAATTGTTGCCTCGATAACATTGTTCATCATTTTCTTGACTGAGAGTCTGGTTTCGTTGCAAAGTCGTGGCGGATTTATGTTTCGAAGAAGAATGATGGGTACGCCAATTTTCAATGTAAGAACGTGCGGTGGCATGCCTGGCAAATCAAGCGAATTCAAGAATTCAGTTGGATAGTTGACAACTTCGTCTTGATTCACCACAGTATCGATTGACTTATATGTTGTCGTTTCGCAACTCTGAATGGTGAAGTTGATAGTATTGACATCGATATTTTTGGCCGCTAATACATATAACACGCGTACTGAGCCACTGATGATTTTTGTAGTTCTGTGCAATGTTTGGGAAAACTTTTTGTATCAATTCGTCTATGCTTTCATACAGAAGTTTGCTGGCAAGGTGATACATTGCGTAGATTCATCAATTTGCATTCGCCCATTTCCAATATCCATTAATTGTTTTGCAAAATTTCCAGCCGATGCATCCCGTTGTAGTTGTACACGCATGTTGGTTTTTAAATTCAATTTTTGTAAATGACGCCATAAAACGGATGATTTGAGACATGCATTAAGTTCATCAGCGGGTGTTGAATGTGATATAACCGGCAGTGTTTGTCGAAAATCACCAGAAAATAAAATGAGTGAGCGTCTTAAATCTTGCAGTGTACGATCAATTCAATGCTTTCTTGCGAGACATTGTACATTCGTCCCATATGATAATTTGACACGTTTGGAGTACTTTACACATTCCAGAGTTTTTGCTGATGTTGCAAACGTTATCATTCGTTCGCCGTTTTCGTTTCAATTTAAATCAGCATGAACTGTCACGGCAATATATGAAATTCATTGGGATGGCAGTGGCGCCATCTGTCGAAAATTGGTCGTACCAACTTAGAAACCTTCGTGGGCTCATGCTCAACAACTTTGCTAAAGATCATCACATGATCAAATGCATAGTTTACGATTCTATAAAGGACATACAGACAAACATTCATTTTTATATATACATGTATAGATTTCATGATTTTTCACAGAAAATGTCACGATATTTCTTTCGTCAATGGGACTATCAGCTCGTTAGGTTTAACATTAACAGAATATCCCTCGAAATAATTTTTAATTCTTCATCACAGATCAGAGTTGGCAATAAAATTAATAACTTTCATATCGTGGTTAAATTAGCAGGACGTAATGGTAAATATTGACGATCTATATTGCATGTAATATTACCCGTGCATCTAAACATACATATATCTATCTATGTACATAGTTTCTAATGGAATTTTGATTGAATTTATCTGCCTCGAAACGTTTCAATTAGTATCCAAACCGTATCGACACTTTAACTAATAATAACGAATGGATATTTTAATAAACGATTCTAGATAATAAAGGTTAACAGATGTGCATTGTTCAACAATGAAAATCACGTGCAATAAATGTAAATACGTATGTGTATTGTTAATGCACGTTCAGAATTAATCTTCAGACACGCTGGAAAAATTATTTGAGAGTTGATTGATATTTATTAATTAAATAGCTGGTCGTTTTCTTATATAAATTGGACGAAAGTAGAATTCAGAAATTTTTAATAATGAAAAACGTGTTTTGAGTTTCACTAAGAAGATATATAAAATTTATGACCGCATTTTTACTAACAGTTATGTATAAAAACAAGTTTTTTTTGCATTTAGTGCGACAAAAACCTGATCTAGGACACAGAGATCATTGTAATTCCCGTTCTATTTATATTTAAAAATAACAAACATTAACTTTTTATATCTCCAAGAATATGTGGTATTTTAGGCAAATATTTCGAGGAAAAATAATTTGAATAAAACATAGCGGGAACCATTAAAACGTAATTATGACTTAACGAAATGTTTCATCGTTAATTAATAAAGAAATTTTTTTATTTATTTATTTATATTTATATTTTGCCCAATAGAATTTCTTTCATTAAAAGTACAATAATAATCATGTATACACACAAATGTATTCAAGAAGACAAAAAGTAAGTATAAAATTTCCTAAGTCATAGTTAAATATAATAATTCTTTACATGTACCTGACTAAAGGAAAAAATATATATAAAGGCTGTTTCAAATTGCGCTTTTTTTTTAAGAATAAATATAGATGGCGCACTGAATTTGTCTGGGTATGTAGGGATTTAAAAAGTGTGATGTATGACATTTATAAAAATGGCTTCGTACACGGTACAACAATGCGTTCAAATTGTTGAATTATTTTATGAAAATCAGCGTTCTGTTAAAAGGATTTTCAGAAAATTACGTGAATTTTATGGTTTACATAATCGTCCATCTGAAAGCACTATTGGTCGAATTATTAAGAAATTTCAAGAGAACGCTTCTGTGGACGATCAAAAAAGTGAAAAATACAGTCGTAGTGGTCTTTCACAAGAAAATATTGGTTTGGTTCGTGAAAGGGTTGCTGATGATCCTGAAATGTCCATTAGACGACGTTCACAACAACTTGGACTTAGTGAATCAACAACATGGCGTATTTTACACAAGGATTTAGCTCTGAAGGCATATAAGGTTCAAATAACACAGGAACTGAAGCCGTTAGATCATTTAAAACGTCGTTCATTTGTTAATTTCATCAATGAACAACCAGCTGATTTTTCTCAAAAAATAATTTTTTCCAATGAGGCACATTTTTAGCTTGGTGGATATGTTAATAAACAAAATTTCCGTATCTGAGGCGAGGAATATCCACGAATTATTCATGAGAAACCTATGCATCCTAAACAAGTTACTTTTTGGTGTGCATTATGGTCAGGTGGTGGTAATTGGACCTTACTTGTTTGAAAATGCTGCTGGTGAAGCTGTAACCGTCAATGGTGATCGATATCGTCGGATGATAACCGAATTTTTGTGGTCTGAATTAATGAATATTAATGTAGAGGATATATGGTTTCAACGGGATGGCGTTACACCTCACTTTGCATACGAATCAATTGATTTATTGAGAGATAAGTTTCCTGGACGTGTAATCTCAAGAAACGGTGATGTTAATTGGCCACCAAGATCATGTGATTTGACATCGTTAGACTATTTTCTTTGTGGTTATGTGAAAAGTTAGGTTTATGAAAACAATCCACAATTAATTCCTGCTTTGAAAGATGAAATTATTCGTGTCATTGGTGAGATAGAGCCTCAATTATGTCAAAATGTCATTGAAAATTTTAATAAAATAGTGGGCGTTGGAGAGCTACAAGAGGAGGCCATTTGGGAGATATTATTTTTCGCATATAAATGTCATAACTAATACTTCAATTACCAATAAAGAGTTTTTGAAAGTGAATGTAAATTATGTGTTTTATATATTCTTTAAAAAAAACGCGAAATTTGAACATTCGTTCTTTATAAAAGTACAGAAACAAGCAGAGAAAAAATGAAAACTTAGCAATTCGCCCACTTGTCTTTAATTGCAAGTCTCAATGTCTCCTGCCCAAAATATTTTATTAAAATTACTGCACATCACATATAGAGGCGACTTTAATATTGCCTTACTTCTAGAAGGTGGACAGGAAAATGTAGTGTGATAACGAACTGACAATCGAGGAATGTGAAAATTCAATTCTTGAAGGAGGGAAGGACAATCGATGTCATTACGTAAAAGTTTATATAAAAATATTAAACCAGTAGAAATGCGTCCGTCTTATTTAATCAACCGCTAAAAATCATCGTTTGTTTTTATAAACTTACGGTGGGCATGCTCCAATCATAAAAACAGGTGAAGCGTGGTTTCAACAATCCAAGAGTGGTAATTTCGATGTGCAACACAAAGAACGTTCTGGTAGACCGAAAAAGGTGCGAAACTGCAATGGCTATTGGATGAAGATCCAACCCAAACGCAAAAACAATTGGCATAAGCGTTAAATGTGACCCAAGAAACGATTAGCGACCGATTCCGAGCAACAGGAAAAATCCAAAAGATGGGAAAATGGTTGCTACATCAATTGAATGACAGGCAAATGGAAAATCGAAAAATCGTCTGTGAAACGATGTCTCATAGGTATGATCGGAAGTCATTTTTATATCGAATAGCGACTGGTGATGAAAAATTTATTTATTTCGAACACCCTAAGTGCAAAAAAAAATCATGAATATCATCTGGCAAAGCCGGTCCATCGACTCCAAGGCCAAATCGTTTTGGCCACAATTCTCTGTGTTTGGTGGAACCAGAGTGGCGTGGTGTATTACGAACTGTTGAAACCTGGTGAAGCAGTTAATACTGATCGCTACCAATAACAAGTTATCAATTTCCACCATACGTTAATAGAAAAACGTCCAGAATGGGCCCAAAGGCACGGTAAAATGATTTTACAGCACAATAACGCGCTGTCTCATACAATAAAACCGGTCAAGGAAGCATTGAAAGTACTTGGATGGGACATAATATCGTACCCATCGTATTTTCCAGACCTTGCCCCGTTCGACTATCACCTTTTCGCATCAATGCGACACGCGCATACGGAGCAGCACTTCGCCAATTCCGAAGAAGTTAGAAAATGGCTCGATGAATGGTTTTGGTCAAAGAATAAGCAATTTTTTTGGGATGGCATCCGTAAATTGCATGAAAGTTAGCCAGAGTGTGTAGAATCAAATGGCCAATACATTAAATAAAAAAAAAATCTATTTTCTTGAAAATTATGTCGTTTTTTTTTTTTTGGAAAAAACCGGTAATAACTTTCCGGTACACCTGGTATATATATGTATAAATGATTGCAATAATATTGCAAAATACACCCCTGCACATCTACATCTCAGGGTGCCTAAATCTCATTTACAATTTTGCGAACCTATCGCACTTTTACACCAAGAGGTGCCATAAATCTATTTAACCAAATTAAAATATCTTGAAACGAACTGTACCTTTATTTATGGTTTCCATGTATCCATCCTACTTATAAATAATATAGTTACACCCTTATTTAATCCTCCTTTTCCCAGTAATTGTAGTTATCGAAACATTTTTATGTACAACTCAAATTTACTTGTCCGAACATTTTAACACAAATCTAAATTATACTTTTATAATTATAAAAGTTAATACTATGTTATATTTATCTTTTTGCACGCTCCTGCATGGAAAATTCTATTATATATCATTTGATAAGTTATCTACAAGAGTCTTACAACTTTATTATTATACAAACACAATAATTAATGCTACTATAATGATCAATCTGTATTATGAATGTTTTATTTAATAAAAGAAATAGTAGTTCTACACTTTTTAATTAAATTTGATCTACTTTAATACGTGCCAGTTTCAATATTTAAACTAATGCATTCGAAAAACATATTCTCCCGTTTATTTAAAGCTTTTATTTATCTTTGTAAAAGAATTAAGTACTTGTTAAAGTTAAGGTATTTATAAGTACATACAAGGTATGGCAATTAAATAATGAGACTGGTGTGAGAAATGTTATTTATTGCAGATGAACTTATATTTAACTTTTATCCTCTTCGGCATACTCTCCTCTCCAGTTTATACACCACTGTATTCGCGTCTTTCATTGTTCAAAACAATGCTGTAGTTCATCAGTTGTCAGCTTCTTCAACAACTCTGCCTTTTTTGCCTTTACATGTTCATTAGCTCAAAATGTGTTCCCTTTAATGCATTTTTCACTTTTGGAAACAAGTAGAAGTCACATGGTGCGTGATCTGGCGAATACGGAGTATACCAATGCACTTGTTCGTTAAAAAATGCTTCACAGATAGGGGATTGTGAGCTGGTGCGTTGTTGTTCTTCCTTACTCTTTCCATTGTAGATGATGTCTGATTAACGGTTTGACCCACAGGCACTCAGTCACTTATGATAACACCTTTGGCACACGATCAGCATTGCCCTCAATTTCGACTTGCTCATTCGTGCTCTCTTGCTGTCTTGGTGATCCAGCGGCGTTTCGGTGCATCGATCGATGCTTTGTTTTCGGATCATACTGGAAAATCCAAGCTTCATCACATGTGATGATTTTTGTAAGCAACTCTGGTTCTTCTGTGAGTCGTTCCATGTTGTCAGAGCAAATGTTCATCCAAATGTCTTTTTGTTCTTGAATGAAGTTTTTCCGCCACATTTTTGCAGCTTCTGTCATATTTATTCATCATGCAAAATGCGGCTTATTGTTTTTTTGCTAATGTTTACCATATCGTCAATCATCCGAATGCTCAGACGTCGATCTTTCCGCACAATTTCATTAATTTTTTGAACGCTCCAGTTTTGGTAATAACTTAGAATTTTAAACTAATATATCATAATTTATTAACACATAATTTTCCTTTTGCTTTTGAAAATATTATTGTTCTTCCTTTAAAAGGAATTTATATTTTAGTTTCACTTTATAATGTAAATATTTGTATATTATCGGGACGTATTTGTAATTTTATTAAGTTTTGTAGTACTGAAATGAATTTACCACTTGCTAATTACTTGTAGGCACATCATTCTTCCTATTCTTTCCTTAATTTTATTCTTGGTAACAATTAAAGGTTTCTCTGAATAAGTTTACATAAAAAGAAGAGATAACTACAGAGATACTTTCATATTTTTGTTGATATGGAATATCCAGACCATGTGCGTTTATAACTCGAATGTCCGTCTTCTCCAGATTACTCCATTTCTCATTGTCTCGTAAATCGCATCATTCCATTTCTACAGCTACTCTTAGTAATAGACAACGAGTTAAAATTTACTACCAAAACAAAACACGAATTTCTTACACTTCAGTTCTTGCTGTCTCAGGTCGGCCAGGACGTTCATCATCTTCGACCTTTTCCCGACCTTCAGAAAACTATTTGGGTCGTTGAAAAACTCGCACACGTAGCATAACATTATCACCAAACATCTTTTTTAACATTCCTAAAAATTCTGTTGGCGATTTTTTTATTTTGACAAGGGAATTTCAGGTTAATTCGCTGTTCGTTTTTATGTCAACCATTATCACGGCACCACTAATAGTGTCCTCTACAATTAAAGATCGAAAGTAAACTAAAGCAGGTAGAAAGACGAAACTACGGGTTGTTGCTTGGGAAGTATCAAAGTCAACGACATTCCAATTATAGCCTCGCCCGGTGCGGTTGCGCGATGAAACGAGCGCAGTTTCGTTATTTAATTGCCATACCTCGTATTTTATTTAAAAATGTCTGGAACGGTTATTAATTTAATATATCCAATATACTTTGCAATATAAATTAATTATATTTCATAATGAAATACAGTAGGCTCGTCTTACTTGATTTTCCGCCATTAACCTATTAAAAACACATCAATCAACGAACAACAGTTACGAACATTGTTTCCTCCTAATGTAACTGTTATAATAATAATAAAAGGTCTTAATATACCTCGTCTCTAACAATAGCATACTTTACATTATTTTATTGAGCATAAACCGCAAATTACAGAATAATTGGAATGAAAAAACAGTGGCTTACTCGCGATTATGAAGTATATCGTGTGCGCAATTTGCAATTTTTTTTCGCCCATTCATTAGATGGATACGCAATAGTTTTACCCTTGATACAGAAACATCCTGCTCGCGCTGGCGGATCACGGTAATTGAAAGAAATATGGAGTTCGTTCCAGACAATCAGCTTAATTAAAATGTTTACATTTGAAATTTTGTGTATACTATTTGTGTATACGCATGCAAGTGTACGGCTACCTATACATTAGAATGCATAGTCTTCACTGCTTAGATGGTTTATACGTTTGGAAAAACCCTAATGTCTCTTCGGGTATAGACAGAACCATATTTGATCCGGTTGAGAGAGGGCCAAACGAATAATTATTTAGTGTAGAGAGCCATACTTTGGAAATTGGACTTTGTATGTACAGTGCCTGACAAGTGAAATAAGAACACTCTTGTGTATCGAGAAATTTGTAATACAAGCCGTTTGTATTTAAATATATTTTAAATTTTCGATTGTAGACAGATTTAGTTGTTCGAGAGGTTCTAATTTTAGAAAATAACTATCATATTAGGTTTGCCAAAAGGGACATTACAATTATGTCTTTCAATACGAACACACCCTTGAATATTTTTCATGATTTGTCAACGTTTAAACGTTAGCCAAGATTAACACGTTCATCATGGTGAAGTTCACGAACGAGCACCATTTGGAATCTATTAAGTAATTTTTAATAGATTCCAAATTGTGCTCGTTCGTGACCGCGATTTTGAGTCGATGGTCTCAACCTGAAGAGCGCTTACTCCAATTTTCCCCAGACAGTTTGTGCGCGCTATAGTGGATAAATTCGAGTTAAAATATCCACTATTGGATGTTCGTATGCTTGTGAGACAAAACACCGTTTGAAGTACCGAAAATATCGCAATCGTAAGTGCTTCAGTTCAAAATGAGCTAAATTAGTCGATTCCACGCCATTCACAAGAATTGGGCATCTCTCGAACCACATTGTGACGAATTTTGTGTGAAGATTTTGGCTTACATTATTACAAGGTCAAACTAGTTCAAGAACTGAAGCCTCTTGATCATTTGAAGCGCTTTGGGACGCGTTTGGTCTCAGTTAAAGTTTGAAGATCTTGAATTTCATTGAAAAATCGTCTCAGCGATTAAATTTATTTTTGGCTTAATGGCTTTGTTGATAAGCAAAGCCATTAATCCATTAAGCAAACTTTATTGGTCACCAACACCCCCTACATGTGCTTCAAGAGATTCCATTACAACCACAAAAGTGACCGTCTGGTGTGGATTGTATGACGGAGGTGCGATTGGATCATATCTTTTCGTCGATGAAAATGATGAATAATTAATAAATCTTATATTTTAAATTCAAATTAAAAAAGTAGGATTATTGATGTATATTTGGAGGATCAGATCTCCCCTCATACGAGGGCAGCCGTTTATATTTCGGGAACTGAAAACACTATTAATGTTGCCTCCGATCTGATGATTGCATCGTGTAGTTTGTCATTTTTGACAATATATTTACCTTGACAGTTTTATTGTCCGGTCGCTATTTCTATTGTTGACAGTAACTTGAAAATTTTATGTTCACGAAAAAATGGAATGAACTCGCGAACATTTTCGTGCAATTATTTTTCATAACTTTCGGCAAGGGTTATCTGGACAAGAATGCATCGACGAGCTGAATTCTTTATATGGTGATGAAGCACTATCGAAAACTACAGTATATCGTTGGTATAGTGCATTCAAACTTGGACGGCGTTCTATGGACGATGAATTTCGTGTCATCCCACAAATGTTGGTGTGTCGGAAAACATTAATGCAGTGTCTGAATTGATAATGAAAGACCGTCATGTAACATACCGTGAGATCGAGGCATCTCTAGGTATTAGTAACACCAGCGTGCATAAGATCCTGCATGAACATTTAGCCGTTAAGAAGCTATGTTCACGTTGGGTACCACGTAATTTGACAAACCGCTCGAAAAAGGACTCGCGTCGATTCGTGCCAAGAAATGCACAAAAAATACAATGGCGATGGTTCAAAGAATAATTATAAAGTCGTCACAAGTGATGAAGCTTGGATCTATACGTATAAGCCCGATAGTAAACAGCTGTCGACTGTGTTGGTATTCCAAGATGACCCAAAACTAATAAAAGTTGTTCGCGCTCGAAGCACATCAAAATAAATGGTCGCCTGTTTTTTCGGAAAAATCGGTCATGTTGCAAGCGTGCCTTTAGAGAGTTGTAGAACGGTGAATTCCGAATGATACACAACTATTTGTTTGCCAAAAGTTTTTGAAGAAATAAGGAAAACAAACCGAAAACCACAGATTATTCTCCACCATGACAATGCGAGCTCTCACAGGTTGGTTCAAACAATTGAATATTTAACCGGGCAAAATATTGATTTGACGAGCCATCCGCCGTACAGCCCTTTTCTAGTATCCTGTGATTTCTTTTTGTTCCCACACGTGAAGAATAAACTTCGTGGTCAACGATTTTCTACGCCGGAAGGGGCAGTTGAGGCATTTAAAACTCATATTTTGGAGATACCGCTTTCACAGTGGTAGCAATGCTTTTCGGATTGGTTTAAATGAATGCAAAAGTGCATTGATTTTTTAAATATTTTGAAAAGCAATAAAACTATTTTCGATAATAAAATTTTTTTTTGACTGCTATTCCCGAAATACAAAGGCTACACTCGTATAATAGGTAATTTTGTATCCAATTTTGCAAAACTGAAGTACAAAAATAAAGTTATACGAATGTTATTCGAATTTAATGTTAATTTTAATATTTCGACAATTTACGTGTTGTAAAAGGCACATATTTATCTAATTTCAACATTTAAACTCAATACAAAGGAATAGTTACTTCACTTTATGATATACATATATGAATATTCACATAAATGTGGACAACATGTTATACATAAATAAATTAAGAGTTTTCCTTTTATGGTAGTCTAATTTCTAAAATATCTGATGTTAAATACCAGGCCTTGCTATTAAGGAACCTATCCTGAGAGATATATACACTTCAAAAGATTAGAGTTTTGGTAAATACAGCACGTCGATTGACTCACGGCAGGTGAGGTGAATTACCGCGCAGAGAGAAACAAAAGATACTGTTTATTATATTGTAGGATGCCCTCTCCACAAAGAGTTCAATTATTTATTGCGAATAAAGTTATAACCTGCCAGGATTGAATAGACCTGCTGTTAAGTTTAAGTTTCAAATTATACAAGGTGATGCATACTAAACTATGGAGGGCGATTATATATCCAGCGTTTTGTATATTCAATTTGTATTGAGATTTATTTTTAAATATTTAAAAACTAAAGGAAGGAAATTTTTGAACAGTATTGTTACGCAGGGTAAGTATAAAGCAACGATTGGTGATATATTCTAGCATTTGCGTTTAAAACCGACGTTTTTTGATAAAGATTATTATTAGGGCTCAGCTAAATTCTATGGTAAATATTTGTAAAATATCTAATCTGTTAGACACTAGTTTTTTTTACTAATGACATCTTATAGAGCGCCAACAATAGGCACCTATGGTAAGTTCAGTTCATTGCCAAAGCATTATATTAAAATGTATGACATAAGATAATAATTGTACGCTGTCGGCTATTGAAGAAGGTATCTAAAAAATACGTACAATATATCCAATAACTCTAAAATTGGATAATTTATTCATTCTTCAGACGTATCACGTGAATCTTTCAAATTAACAGAACATAAAAAGGCAATAAAAAGTTTAAATACAATTGTTTGCATAATGTTTTTAGCCAAGGTCGTATTTATATTTCGTCGTTAAATGTACTTTTCAGAATAATAAATTTATCTCCTTTTTTTCGTATTTTTCTTTGTCGGAAATATAGGAGGCACTTGTCTGGTGATCGTTTATCAAATGAACTGTAATTAGAATGGGCTACTTTGAATCTATTAAGTAGACTGTATTAATTCAGATAACGTCCAACATGAATAACAAATGTTCATTTGAATGATGATTACAAATTGCCTGTAATAATAAAATATGGTTATTAACCTATTAAGACGGGCAGAAATTAGAATACGCGAGTGTTATTTCAATTACATTTTTTGCGAATTCTGCCAGAGGATGGTCTGACAAGATTACTTACTGTTAAAATAAGCTTGTTTGACATTGAAACTAGTTAACGTGCGTCAAGAGATATTTTAATTAATGCTTTACATATTTTCGTAGCTATAGGGTATTTGACTAGACTTAAGGAATTGCAAGGCGTTAATTTCAAGTAATTAACATGGGCTGCTTTAATATTATATAAACAAATACATAACGGGTGATTCATTTGGAGACACTTTTTTCAAAAATAAAAAAAAATAAAAACTTGAATTTTATCGGGTGTTCTTTATTATAATACAAAAGAACCATTCTCGACATCTATTTTTTACAATTTATTTCCTCCAAATGTTGGCCATAACTGCACCTGACATGGTTGATTCTGAAATTCCAATTTTCGATGACGCGCCCGAGTATTTCAAGTGGTATTTGGCGAATAACGCGAGTAATTGTTCAATCGTAGCTGGCTTATCAATATAGACTTTGGACTCAATTATGTGAAATTAAATGTTCACATTATCCTGGCAATAAAGCCGTGCTTTCACAAGCTGTGAGGCAAGTAGCGCCATTTTGTTGGAACCAAATGACGTCGAGATCATGACCTTCAATTTCAGGCAGCGAATAGTCCGTTATCATGGCGCGATGACGGGCGCCATTCACAGTTACGTTGCGGTCGTCTTCATTTTTGAAGAAATATGGATCGATGATTCCACTTGCCCATCAACCACACCAAACCGTCGTTTTGTCTGGATGTAATGGCAATTCTTGAATCTCTTCGGGTTATTCTTCACTCCGAATATGACAATTTTGCTCATCGACGTAGTCATTAAGCTAGAAATGGGCGTCATTCCTCAACAAAGTTTTGGCCCAAAACTGTGAATCTTCTTCAAGTTTTTCAAAAGCCCAAAGACTTAAACGGTGACAATTCGACAGCGAAATATTTAGAAATTCTGTAGCATCATGCTATATCAGTAGGAACATACTTAATTGGAAATAATTACATTGTCCAGCATGATAACGATCCTAGCGAACCGCCAGGATGGTTAAATATTAGTTAAATGAAAGAGAGCAAAGAAATTGTACAAACTTTAGTCTGGCTACCACAAAGTCCAGATCTAAATGTTATCGCACGTATGTCGGATTATTCAAATTGTGCGAATTGGATCGCAAGATAATTCTTTTGGAAGAATGGACTATTACACAAGAAGTATTTGTGAATTATAATGTTAATTTTGTTGTATTTTTTTTATTATTTCATTTTACATTTATTTTCTTTAACCACTGTTAATTTAATGTTTTATACTGTTAGAAATATCTTCTTAAAATGATTCTGATTGCCACTGAACGTATGAATATTTAATGAGATTTTTTCCACTATTCAAATTAAAGAGATGTTTATTTATATTTATACTTCTTCGTAATCTGAATCGCTCGGAGTTTATTATTTGTGTAGAGAGTAGTATCTTTGTTTTATTTTGTAATATCACATGTTTACTTCAGTTTGATAGCCCGTGCTGTTGTGCTGTTGAATTATAATAAATTGTTACATCACCCCTAACTTCCTGTAACTTTTTTTATAATTTTCAAATTTAATTGCCATTAAAGGTTCCCAACAAAATAATAATAATAATGTTTAAATATTGAATAAAAATTCGGTTACAACGTGGTTCAAAAGTAGGATCAAATAAACAAGAACTGTAACAAGGTTTCAATACTACATTTGAATTCTACGTAAAAATGTGCGTTCATAATGTTGAAATGCTATTTCATTATATTTTATATGAAGTAAGCTAGAAAACATTTAGATTTACAAAAAAAAGTGAACAACACTGTACTGACATCTCACGTAATGAGTAAAATGCCATACGTTTCTCGTTCGGCCAGTTGGCAGGTCACTACGTGAGATGTCAATACTGTTTTTTGGTATATTATTTCGATCAATAGTCGGGTTAATTAATAGATTTGTCGACAAAGTCTGATAGGTTGTAAGTGTTAGATTACACGGAACGCGTCTCTATCATAGTTTTTGTCGACCGTTAATTGATAATACCGAGTCTTCCAATAAGAGATTTTATTTTGATATGCAAAAAACGAGTATTTTTAAGCGAAATCGTCGGATGTTTATTTAATTGTAAAGAGGAGGGTACGACATTAATGGAAAACAATATTAGCCAAATAGCCGCCACGGCTACACTTGCAGGACCATATTCTTTTCATGAAATTTTCCATCACCATTTCTCACATGTGCGGCTGTATGTTCTTGATAACTTGACGAATTCCATCTTTGAGGTATTGAATCGATGGTGGGCCATTGGCATAGACCTTACCTTTCACGTAACCCTAATGAAAAAAGTCTAAAGGTGTTGAATCACAAGATCTCGGTGGCCAATTGTGATCGCCTCTTCGAGAAATCACACGGTCAGGAAACTTTTCACGCAAAAGAGCGATGGTATCGTTACTTGTGTAGCACGTAGCGCCGTCTTGTTGAAAATAAACGTCGTCGACATCAATATCTTCCAATTTCTGTCATACAAAATCATGATTCTTTGTTTGATAGCGCAATGTATTCACCGTAACAGTTGCTCTAGCCTTATTTTCGAAAATGTAAGGTCCGATGACCCCGCCAGACAAAAAAACACACCAAACAGTCACACGTTGAGGTTGGAGAGATTTTTCAACAATAATTCTTGGGTTTTTCGAGCCCCAAATGCGATAATTCTGCTTGTTAACGTAGCCTCCGAGGTGAAAATGGGCCTCATCACTCAAGGTGATTTTTCGATGAAATTCCGGATCAGTTGGATGCATTTCAAGGACCTAATCAGCAAAGACACGACGTTGTTGATGGTCGGTAGGCGTTGAGTTCTTGTGTTAACTGAACTTTAAAAGCCTTCAGACCTAAGTCTTTATACAAAATACGGTGTAGTGTCGTTTGCGGAATGCCCAATTCCAAAGATCGCCGAAAAATGGACAAACCTGGGTTTTCCTTAACACTATGGGCTACAACAGCTATATTCAATATTCTCAGTTATTCTTGAGCGACGTGCACGAGTTCAATTCTTCACATCACTAACTTGTCCCAACAGCTAAAATTTTTCTGCCAGTTTCACAATTGCTGACCGAGAAGGTGCTTCACGACTACCCAAAAATGCTTTAGTTTTGCGAACTGTAACCGCGAAATGTTCACCATTTTTATAGTGAATTTTAATAATTTCGATGCATTGTTGAAGCGTATGTCGTTCCATTTTTATTAATGGCGTAGTTTCTACTTGTCATCTGTCAAGTAGTTAGAGGTTGAGTCATGACTGTTAAAATAGCGGGCTATTGAAAATGAAATGTCTTATTGGAACACCTTTTATTTAGATTGTTGATTTCTAGTTCTTCTCCTATAACACACGCATTCTTCAATTATTTTTAAAGTCTGACTTTAAATAGTAGGCAATGACGTCACCTACGTTTTGTACTACTTAAGTAACTTTTCTCTATTACCGTTCGTATGATCCAAGTGGTTAAAGAATTATTTGGATGCCTGTACACATGGTACTACGTACCATAGAAATACTCCAAACGTGTTACATTAAATTTCAGTGTCCTTTCTTTTAACCTGTAGCGATCGAATTAATTTTAATTTGTAGAGCCAAATATAGTAAAATTATTCGTTAGTAATAACTAGATTTATAACGCATTGTAGCGAAGAAGATAGATCACTTCGACCATGAGCTTAATCCGTATTCACGACCATGTTTCGCATAAAAGAAACATTATCATCTAATTGAAGCGAAGCAATTCATTTGATTAAGCGATTAACACAACTTCGGACGAAAATGGGCACGAATCAGCGGGGAAGCCTGTTTTAAATATTTCAATATCAACGCAAGGACGAATTGTATCATCGTAATTGCTAGCGGTTGCTCGACAATGTCATGGAATTTAATGGGGTATTAGTAAAATTAATTAAAAATCAAATTTTTTTTTGTCTCATAAATTCTCCTACTATCATGGAATTCTTCCCTGATATTGAATATGATTAGAACTTTTTTCACAACGTATTGCTTAATATGTCGATATTTCTGCAGGCTATTCATTAATAATAACACAAGTTTACAAATTCCGGTCAACTTTTGGATCAGAGCAGATGAGAACAAATCTTGACGTTATTTCAGGTGCTGAATTCAAATTCGGGTTTCGTTTTTTAAAATTGGTTCTAGTTTGTGAGTTCGCGCATAATGACAGCCAGCTGTTGGCGTCGCTAGGAACATTATTTAATTTGTATTTTTAAAGTTTTTTTTTAAATCCAAAACGTGTGAAAATGCAAAGACAGAATTGTAAAGTTGATTCAAAGTATTTTTGTTATGTTTGCGGATGTTATGTGGTCAGAAAAAGTGGCAAAGTTATTACTAATGTGATCAGAAATGCATATTTTTATTATTTTGGTTTCTCTGTATCAAACACTCACAAGCCGTGGGTACCGAAATTGTTTTGTAACGCGTGTTAGTACAATATTATACAAGTAGTCACGCGGGAAAAAAGTATGTTTTTCATTTTCATTGCCAATGTTATGGAGAGAGGCGAAAAATCATGTAGATGATTATTACTTTTGCTTGATGAATGTCGTCGGTCTAAATGCAAAAAAACTAGCAAAATATAAATATCCTGAAGTATCATCAGTGTCTAAGCCAGTTCCCCGTGCGAGCAATGATCCTTTGCCAATTTGTCCAGGTACGAGTATAAATTCCATGGAAACTTGTAGTTTATCACCGACGAACAGTGGAAGCGATTTTGACATGGACGAAAAACATTTAAAATCAAAGAGGGAATATTTGTCGGACCTGATATTCGAAAATTAATGGCTGACAGAAACTTTACAAAATGTTTAACACCCAATGAAGCAGCAGCATGGGTATCATTTCAAGATGTTGTTCACAACTTTCTCAGTTTGTTGCAAAATTATTGCA
This sequence comes from Dermolepida albohirtum, assembly GCA_031893035.1. Lineage (NCBI taxonomy): Eukaryota > Metazoa > Arthropoda > Insecta > Coleoptera > Scarabaeidae > Dermolepida > Dermolepida albohirtum. The sequence goes on from JAVIWB010006846.1 coordinate 36,280, forward strand.
AGATTGGAGTTCAAAGGTCTCTCAAAATATATTTTCTGCATTCCTATCTCGAATTTTTTCCTGAAAACTTAGGTGATACAAGCGACGAGCAGGGAGAGCGACTACACCAAGATTTGGCGAAAATCGAAAAACGATACCAAGGATTTTGGGACGAGGGCATGATGAGCGACTACTGTTGGACTTTAATGCGTGAAACAGATCCCAAACAGTACAAGCGACTTATTTCGACTGTTCTTCATTTCTAATTTAACACTTTTTAATGAATAAAATGGAGATTAATTGTCAAAAATTGTAAAAAATGTGTTTATTTAATATCTCGAAAACTAGAACCAATATCAAAAAACGGAGTGCAGAATCGGATTCAGCGCCCCAAATAACCTTAGAAACAGCTTTTGGTTGCTTAGATCCAAAACCGTGTATACTTGTGTAATTTAATAGAATAGTCTTTGCCATCTGAATTAAACTTTATTAAATTTTGTTTATGTACAAGATATATTTATTTTATTTATGTCATAATATCGATATGTAAACTATTATTGTTATTAAGCATGAAAACTAACTGTGTGAATAAGACGAAATACTAACTTCATAATTGTCTTTCTGTTATTTCATAGAAACATGGGTTTTTATCTATCTGCATTGTTGTAAATGTTGTCAAATTAGAATTGCGCACCGTGTCTGGAATGCAGGAATGTATTGCAGGAACAGCCGCCCGATGTGAATAGCAATAGTGAGGGTAGTTAGGCTCGAGTTTTAATCCTATGTTGATGTAAAGGGTTACACGCGGTGGCATATTTCTTGCTGTAACACATTTTCTAAGGTATCCCAAGCATGTTCAATAGGATTATCATCAGGAAAATTTGCTGGCCAGTCCATTCTATTAATTCCCAGTTGTTCAATCCAGTTGTTCACGATGTTTGCTCGATGTGGACGAGGATTGTCATCCATTAAAATTAATCTTTCACGCATAGCATCAGCGTACGGAAGAACGATGAGTCTCAAAATTTTATCCAGATACCTGTGAGCAGTCCGGTTGCTATTCTGTATCACATAAAGGTCTGTATGACCTCCTGCACTTATCCCAACCCGTACCATTACACTCTCACCTTCATATTGCGGCCTTTCTCGAACAAATTGTGCCTAATTTCGTGTACCAGGTTCATGCCAAATTAAAATACGCTTATTATCAGGATTTAGGACGAATCTGGCGATGCCCAGTCATCGTGATTCCAATTTCTATGCTGCTCAACCCATATTTTTCGCGACCTTTTATGAAGAGCAGTTAGTAGAACGCATACTAAGGGTCTACGAGCATGCATACCAACTTTATGAAGACTATTTCTTATTGTTCGAGTTGATTCTACTCTTTCCGTAGCAACGGCAAACTCACTTCTAAGCTGCATTGCGTTGTCAGTACGATTTCTACGTGCAAATACTCTTAGGTATCGATCATCTCTTGGTGTTGTAGATGTTGGGCGTCCTTGTCCTCGTCTTTTCTGAACATCTCTATTTTCTAAAAACCGATTTCACAAACGCGAAGTCTCACTTTGGCTAACTGCAAAAAACTTCAGCAATAGCTTGCAGTCTCCATCCACCTTCCAATTGACTTATGGCTCTCCAAAGCTTGTGCGTGTGTTAAATCGCATTGCCTTTCCATTATTGCCCGTAATTACAGTTAAAAAAATTAGCTGATACAGAAAATGGTAAAATCTGACTGTAGTCGAGATCGCTAGCATACACCGAAGCGCTGTACAAGTTGAAATACGTCAATGCATTCTGTTTCTAGTTTAAAAGCGTTATAGTTGCAATATAAAAATATTTACGCATCTTATATTGTTTATTTATTTTATTATTTTTTCAAATATTCTCTAATTGTTTTTAGCAGTGTAGATGACAGAAGTAGTATCAAAAGACGGAAATTAACTTACGAATTACATTATCACATACAACGATGTGCACAAAATTTGTACTAATGAGAAAATGAGCATGTAACAACATGTAACATGCTAAAATACTGTGTACAGTGTGCAAAAAGTATATAACGTACTGCGATCAACGGGACTCTAGACAACACGTAAATATCGGAGCACGTATCAGATATAAAAAAACGGATGTGACATCATACAAATATGCGGAGTTTAAGTTCAATTTAACGTCCATGTTACTTGCTTGTAATTTATCACTTAATTTATTCGATCGAGAACAATTTCAACAATTCTGCAATAAATATAATGCTAGTCTCAAATTACCAAGTTAACGAACGTTGTAAAGAATTGTACTAAATGTACACGAAGAAGTTAAAAACAAAATAAAATCTGAATGAAATTCTAGCAAATAAAAGACATATAAAGAAAGATTCTATTGTTAACGTTATAGTGCGCACACTGAACTCTCTTAAATCATCATCGAAATTGTTATTAGCGTGTAAAAGACTAAAATTAATGGTAAAATAAACATTAGCACAGTTTGAATTTTTAACAGAGCATCTTTTAATATTTGTTAGTGATGCAGCCGATACAATGCGCTGTGTAGACCGTGCTCTTACAAAATAAAGCAGTAATTTATATTAAAATTACGTACAAAATTCATGCGTTTCATTTTATGGTAGAAATTTTTCAAAAATTTTATTTAGCGATATACAAACGTTCTTGAACATTTCATAGAGTAGCCCCGCTGCTTGAGTGACATCTTTTCGCTCTTTGAAAGGTGGAAGACGATCAATGCTTTATTTATGTTGAGTATTATTATTGGCAGGGTTCACACACTAGATTTATTATCAAATGTTGATTTTATTGTTCTTGGGTTCAAGATCTATTGATTTAATTCATGTCCCCATGGCAAGGACCACCATTTTGTTAATTCGGCATGGAATTTTTGCCTTGACATCGGCCATACATATGCATGCCTTATGAGTAATTTATTATATTGTAAATCCTATTATTATTGTTGTCTTATTGCAACTTTGCTGTTATTTCTTTTTGTCCGTTTTTGGATTTGTACCTGCTGGCGTTTCTAATAAATTATTATTATCAATCCACATTTCGCCTTAATTACAGAAGCAATTCTTTTAGACATACTTTGTATATATTATCGCGTTGGACAAAGGATCGTAAAACTGTTAAAACATTAGAAAAGCATTTAATCACTGAAGGTTGATATATAACCCCTTTCCACATTAATTTTCGTTTTCTATATACATATTTCGACAACTAAGTTGTCATCATCAACAGATAATTAAACACCTGGAAAACTACGGCAAAATACCCGTACGAAAACAAATTCCGTACACAAACCGTACCGTTGAAAGCCAAAACGCACACTGTGACAACTTAGTTGTCGAAATACGTATATAGAATACAAAAATTAATGTGTAAATGGGTTATATATCAACCTTCGGTGATTAAGTTAATCAACCACAGGCTCCAACAAAATTACCATCAGAAAAAAAACCTTCCCATGGAAGGAAATTTCAAGTATAGCATGGAAATGAAAACCATAAAAAAGTGTTACAAGAAAAAATAATTTCACACATAAATTATAAAAATTTCTGAATTATTCATATATGTACAAAGTAGCACGACATACAAAATGAAAATTAATGAAGTAACAGCACATTTGGAGCATACTGTGTAACTCGAATGAAAGATTTAACAAATTCGTTGACAGAAACACGTTTTAACGAAAATATTTGGTAGAACGGCATTTTTTCATTTAGACGATGTGTCTGTGATGCTATGCTAATGTCTAATAATATACACGGGCTTGAGTAATCGTTTTGCAACGTCGAGTGATTTTCGAAGCCAAATTAAGTAAAAAATTTGGATATGTGTCAAATACTTACACGGTCCGGGCTTTCAATTCTATTAAAACTGATAGACGTCCTTGTAAAATTTAAGGCGTAAAAAATGGAGAAGTTACATTGAGAGAATTATAAATATTAAACTACAATATTACAACGGCTATTATTTAAAAATAATAATACTCATATTAAAGTAAAATATCGATTAGTAGTTACTATAGTATACTAATAGCACATGAATAACACATACATATATCTATACATATAGAAATGAATGTTTGTCTGTATGTCCTTTATAGAATCGTAAACTATGCATTTGATCATGTGATGATCTTTAGCAAAGTTGTTGTACATGAGCCCACGAAGGTTTCTAAGTTAGTACGACCAATTTTCGACAGATGGCTAATTAATAATTAATTAATTAATAAAATTAAACAAAACTATTCGAAAAATGCTCCCAAATATAAAAATACGCACAATATTGTCTGTTCAATGTGAGCCGGACATGAATTTCACAATTTACATAAATTCTTATGTCACCCACAACTCGAAACGTCATCATTCCGTTCGCTGTTTTCGTTTCAATTCAAATCAGCATGAACTATCACGGCAATATATGAAATTCATTGGAATGGCAGTGGCGCCATCTGTCGAAAATTGGTCGTACCATCTTAGAAACCTTCGTGGGCTCATGCACAGCAACTTTGCTAAAGATCATCACATGATCAAATGCATAGTTTACGATTCTATAAAGGACATACAAACAAACATTTATTGATATATATATATATATATATATATATATATATATATATACATATATATAGATGTGCGAATGCAAATTGATGAATCTACGCAATGTATCACCTTGCTAACAAACTTCTGTAAGATCACAGAAAGCATAGACGAATTGGTGCAAAAAGTTTTCCCAAACATTGCACAGAACTATAAAAATCATCAGTGACTCAGTACGCGTGCTATATTAGCGGCCAAAAACATCGATGTCGATACCATCAACTTCACCATTTAGAATGAAATACCCGGCGAAACGACAAGTCCATTGATATTGTGGTGAATCAACACGAAGTTGTCAACTATCCAACTGAATTCTTGAATTCGCTTGATTTACCAGGCATGCCACCGCACGTTCTTACATTGAAAATTGGCGTACCCATCATTCTTCTTCGAAATATAAATCCACCACGTCCTTGCAACTGAACCAGACTCACAGTCAAGAAAATGATGAACGATGTTATCGAGGCAACAATTTTGATTGGAAAATTCAAAGGTGAAGACGTACTGTTGCCACGTATCCCAATGATCCCGACAGATATGCCGGATGGCAATCGTTGCAAGTGTGTGGATTAAATTTGGAGAATCCATGCTTCTTACATGGGCAGCTCTATGTGATTTATTCGTTTACGCACCAGATGGAAAAACAAGAAATATTGTGTATCCCACAGTACTTCAATAAATATCGAATTGAAACGAAACGCAGTAATGTCGCAATTTTTTCAAAATGAACAAAATCAATAAAATTTCTCAAAATGAATTGAATATTTGTGAAATGTCTTTCCTTCAAATTTATTTTAGTTGGTGGTGTAGCAACGCGCGCAGGGTACAGCTAGTAATATATACATAATAATTGATTCATGTATGTAAAAATAATACATACATTACATATCATATTGCGATCCTAAAAATAAAATAGAAATGCAAAAAAATGTATAATAGTAGTAATACAAAACACTGAATTTTACAGAGAAAAAAAATTTTTTTTCAATAGTATATTACTTTATATTTAAAGTATTTTAAATAAAAAAATTTAAATCCGGTTAAAACAAAAGTAACTATTAAATCGTCTATTTTGAATGGAAGGACACTTATATATAGAGTGCGGAAGTTTTGTCAGTGCTAGTCTTACATTATACAAAGGTTAACTTAATCATTTTTGTTACGATTTTCCTTTTGTCAAAAATATTGCACATTTTGCGTGTCATTTCTATACAAAAGAAAACAAAATTAACATATATGTATTATACGCCGGCCTAATAGGTATTACATCAATTTTATAAGCAATCCAATTTTAGTGAATTTCTTCCACTCGTGGTTTCAGTGGGACGTAGATCATCGTATAATATTGGGTCTGGGAAAAAGTTCGTGGCGTTTTTCCCGATAGATGGCATTGGTTGCCGATAACTAAAGAACAACAAGTCACAGCGACACCACCGAGGGCTCGTTTTTTAGATGACCTTCCGAACGTTAGTTTGAGCGTAGAAACATTGTAATCGGTGCAGTGGTTGGAAAGTTATTCGCACTTGAAAATGGAGAAGAATAATGAGAAATTTCGCTATATTCTGCAATATTATTATGATAAGGGGAAGAACGCTGCGCAGGCTTGTGATAAAATTTGTGCTGTGTACGGTGAAGGTACTTTATCGAAATCTGTTGCGCGGAAATGGTTCGCTCGCTTTCGTTCTGGAAATTTCAATGTGAAAGATGAGTCACGCTCCGGTCGTCCAATCACTGAAAAATCTGATGAAATTCTTGAAAAAGTCCAACAAGATAAGCATATCAGCAGTGTCGATATTGGCATGGAGCTAGGCATTGACCACAAAACTGTTTTGAACCATTTACACAAAGCTGGTTACAAAAAAAAGCTTGACGTATGGGTTCCTCATGAGTTGAGCGTGAAAAACATGATGGACCGAATTAACATCTGCGATGCGCTGCTGCAACGGAATGAAATCGAGCCGTTTCTGAAACGTTTAATAACCGGAGATGAAAAATGGATTACGTACGATAATCGCAAGCCTAAAAGATCGTGGATAAAGGATGGTGAGCCGTCACAAGCGTTCGCTAAGCCAACATTGACGCCAAAAAAAGTGATGCTGTGTGTATGGTGGGACTGGAGGGGAATCGTCCACTACGAGCTACTTCCAACTGGTCAGACGATTGATTCTCAACTCTACTGTGCACAACTAGAGAGATTACGCCAGGCGATTGAAAGAAAACGGCCCGAATTGATTAATAGGAAAGGTGTTGTCTTCCATCATGACAACGCCCGACCACACACTTCTTTGATGACCCGTCAAAAATTGAGAGAGTTTGGTTGGGAAGTTTTGATGCACCCACCTTACAGTCCGGATATAGCACCCTCTGACTATCATCTGTTTCGATCTCTGCAGAACTCTCTCAATGGAATTAAGTTGGTTTCAAAAGAAGCCTGTGAAAACTACTTGATTCAGTTTTTCGACCAGAAACCACAGAAGTTTTTCACCGATGGGATCATGGATCTACCAAAAAAATGGCGAAACATTGTCGATAATAATGGAGCATATTCGGTTTAAATGAATTCGTCCACGCGCCATGCGGGGACCAGTTGAATTTTACTGAAAAAACGCCACGAACTTTTTCCCAGACCCAATATTTGTATAAATATGATTCTAATGATCAATAGTGTGTATACGTATATGATGTAGAAAATAGATTGAAATCGTAAAATTTAATAACGTAATATGTTGAAAAGGCCTTCAGAAGTTATGAAAATTAAACATTGTCTGTTATATCATCAAAATGTGAACCGTAAGGTCAACACAGAAGCAGCATGTAAAGGTGAAACGCAAGATTATACAAGTGCAAATGAATGTACATAGCACATATACTTTCTAATATGTATAATAGGATAAAAATAGCGATTACGAAAATTTAATTTCAGTTGTCCGAGGTTTCCGTAATGCAAGACAGAGCTTCAGCAGTGTATTTTTAACGGAATGAGATTTCTCGAAAACATCAAGTTTGGTTTAATAGAAAACTAATTGTTTCGACATGCAAATAGCAATTACATTACACACACATACATATAGTTTCTCAGGTTTTCGCGAGTGTAATATGTGTTCGCGTGATTTCGGGTCTCTTGTCGTGTAAGTGTGCTTCTGTCCTGTAAAGAACCGGTGTGATATTTCTGTAAAATCTCTTTTCCCATCTTCAGGCCTCTGTCAAATGCTATTCATCTTACTGCGTATGTTTCATCTCTGCTCTGGTACTTGTACATTCGCCATGACTTGTATTGCGCGCCTATTGTTTGGCCGGTTTTATAGTGGGGTGACGTCTTCGTTTTGTTCGTGTAATGATGCAGATGTAGTTACGTCTCCGTCCTTGCTTCTTCGATTAGTTGGCGCTGTTTTTCAAACGTACGGCAGACGTGCAGCATCATTGCTCTTGTTCATACTTTCCACATATCCTTCGATTTCTATGGCTTCACGTATTATTCGATTATTCGGGTGTTCGATTTTTGCTAACATGTTCGTCCCATCAAAGTCGATATCATGTCCCGTGGCTACTTTATGTTGGTAGAGCGATAATGTTTTTTTCTTGCTTGGCGACCGATCTTGTATGTTCGTTTCGTCGTATGCTTATTCGACGGTTTGTTGGCATATGTAGCTGGTGGAACACGTTGAATATGGGATTTCGTAAAATTCTTGTTCATCTAAGTTCAAGTCATCTTTTGGAATTTGCGATCTTACAAGCCGTTGAAAATATCGCTTTAATTTGAAATCCTGGTAATTTCTAGTAAATTTTGTCCATTGTTCTTTTTACATATTCTCTGTGCGCTGATTTCTGCGCGTGTCTGGTGTTGTTTCTTCTTCTACTACTCTGTCTACTGTTCTCTATTGGTATTGATTATGCAGTAGTATATTGTGCAAGTTATTTAATTCGGTTTGTAAGTACCTACCATCTGAAGGCCTCTTTCAATGATAAAGAGGCAATCGACGGCAGTTAGTGTTATTGGCACGGCATGTAATTATGTTGGGGGGTGCTGCGACTTGCCGTTGAAATATCGGTTCGTATGTTTTCTTCTACCATGGTGTCACCCAGCGTGTTATTAGGTTTCATGTGTACCAGTACATTCAGAAACGCTAATTTTTGTTCCCGTTGTATCTCCATAGTGAATTCGATTGTCAGATGCACGCCGTTTAGGCGTTCCAGAAATCGATCTAGTTCTTCTCCGTCGCGTTGTCAAATTACGAAGGTTTCGTCTACGTTTCTCAGCCATAGTTCTTACGCTGGAGGAAATCTTAAAACCACGCAAACACACATGTATATATTATGCGCTTACAATTAATCTAGCTGCCCTACAGCGGAAGATTGTAAAGGTGTTTCAAATTGCGCAGTTTTTTTTAAGAATAAATAAAATATAGATGGCGCACTGAATTTGTCTGGGTATGTGGGCACTTAAAAAGTGTGATGTATGACATTTATAAAAATGGCTTCGTACACGGTACAACAATGCGTTCAAATTGTTGATTTATTTTATGAAAAATCAGCGTTCTGTGAAAAGAGTTTTTAGAAAATTACGTGAATTTTATGGTTTACATAATCGTCCATCTGAAAGTACTATTGGTCGAATTATTAAGACCAGTTCTATGGAAGATCAAAAAAGTGAAAAATACAGTTGCAGTGGTCATTCACAAGAAAATATTGGTTTGGTTCGTGAAAGTGTTGCTGAAGATCCTGAAATGTCCATTAGACGACGTTCACAACAACTTGGACCTAGTGGATCAACAACATGGCATATTTTACACAAGGATTTAGCTCTTAAGGTATATAAGGTTCAAATAACACAGGAACTGAAGCAATTAGATCACTTAAATCGTCGTTCATTTGTCAATTTCATCAATGAACAACCGGCTGATTTTTCTCAAAAAATAATGTTTTCCGATGAGGCACATTTTAAAGTTGGTGGCCATGTTAATAAACAAAATTGCCGGATCTGGGGTGAGGAAAATCCACGAATTATTCATGAGAAACCTATGCATTCTAAACGAGTTACTGTTCGGTGTGCATTATAGTCAGGTGGTGTAATTGGACCTTACTCCTTTGAAAATGCTGCTGGTGAAGCTGTAACTGTCAATGTTCATCGATATCGTCGGATGATAATTTTTGTGGCCTGAATTAATGAATATTGATCTAGAGGATATGTGGTTTCAACAGGATGGCGCTACACCTCACTTTGCACACGAATCAATTGATTTATTGAGAGAAAAATTTCCTGGACGTGAAATCTCTAGAAACGGTGATGTTAATTGGCCACTAAGATCATGTGATTTGACACCGTTAGACTATTTTCTTTGGGGTTATGTGAAAAGTCAGGTTTATAAAAACAATCCGCAATCAACTCCTGCTTTGAAAGACGAAATTATTCGTGTCATTGGTGAGATAGAGCCTCAATTATGTCAAAATGTCATTGAAAATTTTAACAAAAGAGCGGATGTCTGTGGAGCTGCAAGAGGAGGCCATTTAGCAGATATTATTTTTCGCATATAAATATCATAACTGATACTTCAATTATTAATAAAAAGTTTTTGAAAGTGAATGCAAATTGTGTTTTATTTATTATTTAAAAAAACCGCGAAATTTGAAACACTCTTTATATTTTAAAGTGTTATTTTTATAATTAGTCGGTAGTCTCTCTCGGTGGTTTGATGGACACATGGTAATAACCGTTCGATGTTGGCGGAATATTTTCTCGAATCAATGCGGCTATTCAGTTGACTGTATCCATTAAAGACAAAGGAGGACGAACAAAATATTAATGTAATTTCATGTACAGAGCATAAATAAATATTTTGCATTAATAATGTGTGTCTGTTTTTGTTCGACTTCTCATAAATTGCTAATTAAATTGTCAGGTACTGTACATGTATCTTATGACTTGGTCCCGATAGATTCCGATGCGCCTTGCTTATACACTTTCTTCCTCTTTTTATTTATATTTTGGACAAATTATATACAAAAAAAAATCAGATATTTCTATAAATCTTAAAAGGGGGGATATCAAATATGTTAAAAACATTTATGATGCAAATTTTTAAACTTCCGTATATAAATTTTAATTTCAAATCATTTCTATGCTGCATACTTAAAATAAATTAAAAGTAGTCGGTAACACTACTGTATGTTATTGTATATTAACGTTGAAATCGACACGACCATCTTGTACATCTGAAGGTAAAAATTTTAATGAATAAAAATTAATCTTAAGTAACATGACGGCCAAGAAGACCGGCTTGCCATTTATGTTGTAATAATTCTTATAAACATATGTGGAAATCCTTTAAAATAATGACGAAATAGGATTGCGTGATGACCTTGTTCAAATAATAATGGGCAAATATTGTACAATGCCGTGACGAGCCAGGCACGTACGGTTTCTTCTATTACAGGATTAGCTGTGATAATAAACATCACATACGAAACCAAGATAGTGATTTTTCAACAAAAAGATGCTGAAGGAAGAGGAAATGCGTGATGTTCGAGGTTTTGTTGTTTATTTCTGTAATGGACGATTAATACTGCTAACAGTAGTTCAATGTACTTGAAATAATGGAAATTGTCTTTAACATACGACCGCCTACGCTATGAATATTACACTTACTACAGGGACTACTAGGAAATATTCCCCGACCACGTATTGTGCCCACTGCATATACGTATTTTAACTGGCGAGATATTAACGTATCTTTTGTATATGGCGTGCCACCATAAAGAACTTGATGTGAATATTTGTTGAATTTGCTCACGTGAACAATACCATGTGCACATTTAAAACGATGCATAAGTATGAAACCTTGAAAATGTCAATTTCATTTAATAACATCTAATAATACTTCAACACTTTCTCAATATACAGGCTGTTTCAAAAAGAATATGCATATTTCGAATGCATATATTTATTCAACTTGAAGACATACGAATATGAAACTTTACACACATATTTACGAACCTCTCAAGTTCAGATTACATATGTTCAATATGTCCTCGATCAGCTACACGAACAATGTCGTATCGATACACAAATTCCTTCCATACTCGGGCAAGCATGTCCTTCGTTACTGATGTTATGGCAATACGGATCCGGTTCTTCAACTCTTCCAGGTTCTATGGGAGTGGTGGTACATAAACGTTGTCTTTAACAAAATCCCACAGGAAGAAGTCACAGGGTGTCAAATCCGGTGACCGTGGAGCCCAGCTGAAACAGCTAAGTCGCCAGCTCCTTGATGACCAATCCAACGGTTCGGTAGAGTTTCATTCAGGTATTCACGCACTTGGCGATTCCAGTGAGGGGGTGCCCCGTCGTGCAACCTCGAAAACAACCAGTTTTGTAACATAGCGAGATATTGCTGACCGTTAACCGTGTTTCTATCAAAGAAGAATGGACCGTAAACAGATGATTGGGATATCGCACAAAACACATTGATTTTAGGCGAATCTCGTACATGTTCAATGGCTGCATGTGGGTTCTATAGACCCCAAATTCGAACATTGTGTTTATTTACCAGACTACTAACATGGAAAGTCGCTTCATCACTGAACACGATGCGTTGTGCGAAAGTGTTATCATTGTATAGCATCATGAATCTTATTACAAAATGCCGCACGTTTCCGTTTGTCATCAGCTTGTAACTCGTACGGCTTTATAATCAACCGACGTCTCAAAACACGCCAAATTGTTGTTGTAGGCAGTTGTAACTCACGACGGGTTGATTTTGAAGGATTACGTTGGAAAGTAGTCTGAATTCGTTCAACATTTTCTTCAGAAACACGAGGGCGGCCAGAACTCTTTCCTTTACATACATATTCTGTAGCTACAAACTGTCAATACCATCTGCGAATGTTCCAATCATCAAAAAACACCGCGAATGTGGAAGTGTGTTGAGTAGAACTCCAAAAGGCAGATCAAGGGCAACAACCTCAGCAGAAGATCTTGCAATGGTGGTAACAAGCAAGAGAAACAGACGAAAAATAGCCCCAGATACGTTTAAAGTGGGCACGCGATCATCAAAATTGGACCACAGCAGACTGGAATAAAGTATTGTGGACCGATGAATCCAAATTCAAGATTTTCGGTTCACGAAGACGTGTTTTCGTGAGGAGGTCTGTGGGTGAGCGTGCTCGGGAAGAATGTATAACCCCTACTGTTAAGCACGATGGAGGTTCAGTTATGATATGGGGTTGCTTTTCTGGATCAAATGTGGGCGATCCAGTAAAAATCGAAGGTATACTATAAAAAGAACAGTATAAGTGCATATTAGAGGAAAACGCAATCCCCTCTGGAATTAAAAGCCAGAATTTTACCTTCCAACAAGATAATGACCCGAAACACACTTCCAAACTATGCCGGAGTATTTGCAGAAATTGGAGAACGATGAAACCATAAAAGATATGACATGGTCTCGCCAGAGTTCTGATTTAAAATCGAGTTACTGTGCGAACAATTTGACCGAGAGGGGAGAAAATCGGCCCCCACATCTGCTGCGGTGATTAAAAATAAAGGAGGGCACATAGACGAGTCTAAAATTTAGATAAGTATATTATACAGCAATTTATTTTAGATGTAAAAGTATATATTTTTCGTATATGTAAATAATAAAAAGATATTAGTATTTCAATTTTGATTTTTGTTACAATTTGCGAGTTAAATGCGAGTGACCAAATACTTATGAACGATAGTGTACACATATGTGATGTGGTAAAAATTAGAATTTTTCAGTTTCACATCGTTAAAGGACATAATTATATGTAATTAAAACCTACGGTGGGTTCCACACAATATCTATTTCTATAAAGAAATTTATGGCATATTAATAGATTCGATTATTACAGTCCTCTGTAGTCGAGTGGTTAAGACACGTCCGGTAGATATAAGAACGTGAAAGCACAGGTTGCCAGAGGACAGTATAAATATATTATGTAAAAAAGTAGTAAAAATTAGAATTTTTCAACCAGAAAATTTGATTCTTACCTACAAAAATTAACTAATAAACAAGAAATGGAGATAAACTCGGAAAAAACATTGTGAATCCGGAATAAAGGTTTTCATCTATATTTTGTTACACGTAAATATACAGTTGGTGGTATAATTACAAGGTGCCTTTAGGCGTGCTTAATTTTGGTTTTATGAAATTCAAAAAAACCAGAAAAAGTAATACACGAAAACATTTATCGATTATAAAATAAATATGAGTACTTGATTAGACCTCCGCGTGCTTTTATAAGGGCTAGTGTTCGATATATTTGCTCCGAGATATTTGGCCATACATTTAAAATTGCTGCTTCCAATTCCTGTTTTAATTTGCATTTGTGTTCACCTACTTCTTTCTTTATAATGATACGCAAATGCTAGATGAAGTTCAGGTCTGGACTTGGAGTGTTAACAGCATGAGGCCAGCTCTTGTCGAAAAACCTTCATAGGTGGTATTGACCGCACCACGGATCGAACCTGGTACGCTGATAGTAGTTTAGTGACTAACCATTAGGCCGTTACAGTCTTGGCAGATGTATATTGTGATTTATTATATGTTAAAAGGATTTCATCCCGGTCTTCAAGAGAATTCGAACACAAAATATTATTATGGGACGGGAAAAAGATTAGCAAGTCGCAATACGAAGATTAAAGCAGTTAAAATTTAATGTATTTATGTATTTACAATAAAGAGTTAATAAAGAAGACAGTCTTTCAGATCAAAGTAATTTCTCTTTTGTTGTTGTTTGCCTAATTTGTTTTTGTAAAGATCTAACGTTACGTCACAAATTTAACGTATGCATAAAGAATCAATGAAAAAGATAAATTTAGGTATTTTTATTGGACGAAGTTCTTTTTCCAAAAGCTACATAATCTTGTTCATCAGACATTTTACAACACAAAGAAACAAATACAGATTAAAGTATTCTCGTGTTTTTTTAATTAATTTTGTTATTTTTAAAATATCGCGCAGTAAAAATAGCAAGAAATTGGTTTCTGTTTTTAAATTAGAAGTATTCCGTGTTTTGAGTGCTAACCATCGAAAATAACGGTATTTAAAAGTTTGTAATTAGTGACCGTTACTGAAAATTTCATTTATACAATTAGAGAACTTGAACAATATATGTTTTAACTCAAGTCACTGGAAATACTGGACGATATACCATTACTACCACATTACTACTACAATATATCTGCCGACTTCATGTAGAACGGTCTTTTATGACTTGTTATGTAAACAAAACTTTGATATTCAGGGCATAAATGATTCATAACATAGTAGTATAAAAACACGTTATTTTCCGAAGGTAAGACTCATGTAGATATAGTAATGCCCGTACTATACAAATAATTCTTTTCTCTTTCTATATATTGGGTCTGGGAAAAAGTTCGTGGCGTTTTTTCAGTAAAATTCAACTGGTCCCCGCATGGCGCGTGGACGAATTCATTTAAACCGAATATGCTCCATTATTATCGACAATGTTTCGCCATTTTTTTGGTAGATCCATGATCCCATCGGTGAAAAACTTCTGTGGTTTCTGGTCGAAAAACTGAATCAAGTAGTTTTCACAGGCTTCTTTTGAAACCAACTTAATTCCATTGAGAGAGTTCTGCAGAGATCGAAACAGATGATAGTCAGAGGGTGCTATATCCGGACTGTAAGGTGGGTGCATCAAAACTTCCCAACCAAACTCTCTCAATTTTTGACGGGTCATCAAAGAAGTGTGTGGTCGGGCGTTGTCATGATGGAAGACAACACCTTTCCTATTAATCAATTCGGGCCGTTTTCTTTCAATCGCCTGGCGTAATCTCTCTAGTTGTGCACAGTAGAGTTGAGAATCAATCGTCTGACCAGTTGGAAGTAGCTCGTAGTGGACGATTCTCCTCCAGTCCCACCATACACACAGCATCACTTTTTTTGGCGTCAATGTTGGCTTAGCGAACGCTTGTGACGGCTCACCATCCTTTATCCACGATCTTTTACGCTTCCGATTATCGTACGTAATCCATTTTTCATCTCCGGTTATTAAACGTTTCAGAAACGGCTCGATTTCATTCCGTTGCAGCAGCGCATCGCAGATGTTAATTCGGTCCATCATGTTTTTCACGCTCAACTCATGAGGAACCCATACGTCAAGCTTTTTTTTGTAACCAGCTTTGTGTAAATGGTTCAAAACAGTTTTGTGGTCAATGCCTAGCTCCATGCCAATATCGACACTGCTGATATGCTTATCTTGTTGGACTTTTTCAAGAATTTCATCAGATTTTTCAGTGATTGGACGACCGGAGCGTGACTCATCTTTCACATTGAAATTTCCAGAACGAAAGCGAGCGAACCATTTCCGCGCAACAGATTTCGATAAAGTACCTTCACCGTACACAGCACAAATTTTATCACAAGCCTGCGCAGCGTTCTTCCCCTTATCATAATAATATTGCAGAATATAGCGAAATTTCTCATTATTCTTCTCCATTTTCAAGTGCGAATAACTTTCCAACCACTGCACCGATTACAATGTTTCTACGCTCAAACTAACGTTCGGAAGGTCATCTAAAAAACGAGCCCTCGGTGGTGTCGCTGTGACTTGTTGTTCTTTAGTTATCGGCAACCAATGCCATCTATCGGGAAAAACGCCACGAACTTTTTCCCAGACCCAATATATCGAGTGGGCCATCTATAGGTTTAAATTTGAGCCACCGGTTATTTCGAATCTGGCAATACTTATGTCATTCTATTCTGTCACAAAATTCAGTATATTACATATCTCCACTGAACGAAATTAATCGATTTACGCTCGGACAAAGTTGGGATTTATTGGAAATTTATTTCCAAAACAAAGACAATTGGTCGGAAATTGAACGAAAATGTCGTACAAAATGTGGTCGCAGAGAAGGACCATCAGTGCCCGGTCTACGCAAGTTTATTGCTAAAGTTCGTGAAACTGGTTTCATTGTTGATGCGCCAAGACGTAAGTGAGCTCGTACAGTGCGTACATCCGAAAATATCGAAGCTGTGCGCGTGAGAATCCATCAACATCAACTCGTCATCGTTCTCAAGAATCGAACATTTCAGGCACCAGTTTATGTCGAATTTTGCGACAAGATCTCGGTATGACGCCTTACAAAGTTAAATTGGTTCAAGAGTTAAAGCCGCATGAACATCCGCTTCGCTAGATGGGCCAACGAGAAACTGCACGATGATGTCGATTTTGCCAAAAAAATCATCTTTTTGGATGAAGCTCATTTTCATCTTGGTGGGTACGTTAACAAGCAAAATTTACGTATTTGGGGCTCAGAAAATCCACACGTGGTCTTACAGAAGTAAACGCACCCATTACGAGTGACTGTTTGGTGCGGCTTATGGAGCGGAGGCATCATTGGCCCATATTTCTTTGAAAATGAGGACGGCGCAACCATTACCGTCAATGGAGACACCTATCGCATCATGATAACCGATTTTTTTGTGCCCGCTCTTCATGGTATTGATGTGAACAATGTTTGGTTTCAATAGGATGGTGCAACTTGCCACATATCTCATGCCACAATCGATTTAGTGCGTCAAACGTTTGATGGCCGTTTAATTAGCCGAAATGGTGATGTCAATTGGCCGCCAAGAAGCTGCGATTTGACACCGTTAGACTATTTTCTGTGGGGCGCCGTTAAAGACAAGTGTTATACCGACAAACCAGAGACAATTGAGCATTTGAAGGCCAACTTTCGTGATGCCATTGCCGAGATACGACCCCATACATTTGAAAAAGTGCTCGAAAATTGGTCCAGTCGAATGGGGTACTGTGAGGCCAGCCGCGGCAGCCATATGAATGAAATAATATTCCATCTCTAACCGGAACACTTCACAACAAAAAAATTAATTTGGCAAAATTTCAAACCGTTTTTGTTTTAATGCATTTTAAATTTAAACTTTTAAATGGCCCACCCGTTATAATATTCTATAACAATTATATCTACAATATTAATAATTAAATAGAAATGTGTTATTCCATAAATAACCCTATCCTATATAGTTTATGGTTCAATAAAAAAATAACAATCAAAAGACTAAAAACTGTATTTTTTATTTAATCCAAAACTTGCGTTAATTTTGGGACATCTTTTACATGTGATTCATCATTGTTTCGTTTACTTTTATAGAATGTAAGGATGTAAATAAATACATACACTGTAATTACTTTGTGTAAGCTTTTTATTTAATTTAAGGCAATTTATTTTTTTTTGAATTATCATAATTGACAGCGTTTGTATGTATTATAAATTGATGCAAATCACGTATTCATTTGCAAGAAAAAGTCGTAAAAATCCGATGTTACCTTCATCTTAAAACAGTGGCCTGAAATTACCATTAAATATACTAGCTTGTGAAAGTAATATTAACAAAAAAAAAGAAGAAGAAAAAAGAGAAAAAAGTTAGGCAGAAAGTTTTATTTCGCAATATCACCGTCTTATAATACGTGACAAAAACTTTTTAACTACTGTAACGAGGCACAATTACTTATTTTAAACTGTCGCGGTCGTTATCACCCGAGTAACATATAACCAAATTTACTTACGGCTATTATTAACGGAGCCCGTAAACTTCCATCTAGGGCCGATGGCGTATTAATTTAGTTTTATACATGCATAAATAACGTAAAAATTATTCACGTCATGTATTGATTAAAAAATAAACACTCCAATGAATTATTATTATTATCGTTTCTTTTTATTATGAACGTTTAAGAGCGAGATAACCATAATTATGTAATTGGGCGATCAATTTTAATGATCATAAAAATATTTAAGCGGCATCTCACACTAATGTTGCCTGTGATTTGATTTGTACATTGCATAAATTTGAATTAAGATACGTATGAGGATTATTATACTAAGTGACGAGAAAAAATAAATCACCCGATAAAAGTACATACGAGGATAGTTTGACACGTAGTGAGAATGACATATAGGTGGCGCTCTAATTGGTAAAACAAATGCACTGTAATTTAGGTTGCCTATTTATATGTTTACATTCCGATATTTAGATAAATCGGTTGATTAGTTTATTTTTGACAGCTGATTGAAAAAGAAGCAACACGTCGTTTTGTTAAAATGGAAAAAGCAGAGTATCGTCGGTGATTAAATACTTCGTAATTAAGGGTATGGAAGCTACTGAAATAAAAGATGAATTACGGGAAACATCAGGTGAATCTGCTCCATCATCCGCCACAATAAGTAGATGGGTAAATGAATTTAAACGTGGTAGAACAAGCTGTGTTGATGAAGCGCGCTCTGGAGCACCCAAAATCGTGACTTCTAAGGAAATGATTATAAAAATCCATATTATTACGCAAGATCGACGACTCAAAGTGAGAGAGAAAGCAGACATGGTAAACATTTCAACAGAACGCGTACACCACATTTTAACGAAAGAATTGGATTTTTCCAAGCTTTCGGCAAGATGGGTGCCGCGATTGCTTACGACTGATCAAAAGTTCACTCGTTTGCGCATTTCCAATGAGTGTTTGGACCTTCATAAGCGGAATCCGGTTGATTTTTGTAGGCGATTTGTTACTTGCGATGAAACTTGGATACACTACAGTACACCCGAAACTAAACAACAGTCGAAACCATGGTTAGAACGTGGTTCTGCACCTCCAAAGAAAGCGAAAATCACTTTATCGGCAAACAAGGTGATGGCATGAATTTTTTGGGATTCAAAGTGCAATTTGCTCATTGATTACCTTCAGAAAGGTGCCATAATAAACGGACAATATTATGCAGAACTTCTACAAAAATTAAATGTTGAGATTCGTGCTAAACGGCCAGGAATGGCAAAGAAAAAGATTCTGTTTCACCAAGACAACGGTCCCTCGCACACCAGAATAGTTACGATGTCCAAAATCCACGAGTTGCATTTCCAATTAGTACCGCATGCGTCTTTTTCGCCGGATCTAGCCCCTTCCGACTTTCACCATTTTTCAAAATTGAAAACGACACTAGGCGGAAAGAAATTTTCATCTAACGACGAACTTATCATCTTCGTAAATGAGTATTTTTTGCAAGCCTTCCGGAATCGCATTTTAGAGATGGCATAAGGGCATTGGAGCACCGTTGGAATAAATGTATTGCTCCTTTAAGAGAATATATTGAAAAATAAAAATTACTTTGTATTTAAAAAATTCGTTTTTCTTTTCCATTCTCATTACTTGTCAAACTACCCTCGTATATGTCTAAACCAAATACGAGGGTAGCCGTTTATATTTCGGGAATAGCAAACAAAAAAAAATTTTTATTATAGAAAATAGTTTTATTGCTTTTCAAAATATTGTCCATGAAAATCAATGCATCTTTGCATTCGTTAAAACCAATCCGAAAAGCATTGCTGCCACTGTAAAGGCGGTATCTCCAAAATATGAGTTTCGAATAAATCAACTGCCCCTTCCGGCGTAGAAAACCGTTGACCACGAAGTTTATTCTTCACGCGTGGGAACAAAATGAATTCACAGGGTGCTAGCTCAGGGCTGAACGGCGGATGGTTCATCAATTCAATGTTTTGACCGGTGAAATATTCAATTGTTTGAACCGACCTGTGAGAGCTCGCATTGTCATGGTAGAGAATGATCTGTCGTTTTCGACCGGAAAGTCATTATCGGTTTTTCTAACAGATATTATTAGGCTTAGGTATGGGATGTTATGATTTGACACATTTGTCGTTTTATTCTACTGACATCATGATTCAAAGCCATACATGTTATATTTTGCGAAAGTAACACTGTCATAGATTTATACTTCTTTGAAAATGTCGAGTTTCCTGCTTGAAAAAGTTCATTTGCGGTATGCATTACTTTTCTAATAAAAAAAAAAGCCACTGAAAGTTATCGTTCGCTGGTAGAAACTTATGGTAAGCATGCTCCGACAATAAAAATATATGAGGCGTGGTTTCGACAATTCGAAAGTGGTAATTTCGATGTGCAAGACAAAGAACGTTCTGATAGACCGAAAAAGTTTGAAGATGCGAAACTGCAGGAGCTATTGGATGAAGACCCAACTCAAACTCAAAAACAATTGGCAGAAGCATTAAATGTGGCCCAAGAAACGATTAGCAACCAATTACGAGCAATGGGAAAAGACTAAAAGATGGGAAAATGGGTGCCACATCAATTGAATGACAGGCAAATGGAGAAACGAAAAATCGTCTGTGAAATGTTGCTTCAAAGGTATGATCGGAAGTCATTTCTGCATTGAATAGTGACAGGTGAAGAAAAATGGATTTATTTCAAAAACCCTAAGCGCAAAAAATCATGGTTATCATCTAGCGAAGCCGGCCCATCGACTCCAAGGCCAAATCGTTTTGGTCGCAAGACAATGCTCTGTGTTTGGTGCATTAGAGTGGCGTGGTGTATTACGAATTATTGAAACCTGGTGAAAATGCTGATCGCTACTATCAACAAATTATCAATAATAATTTAATTGATAGAAAAACGTCCAGAATAGGCCCGAAGACACGGTAAAATGATTTTGCAGCATGATAACGCGCCGTCTCATATAGCAAAACCCGTCAAGGGAGCGTTGAAAACATTTGGATGGAACATAATATCGATTCCGCCGTACTCTTCATACCTCGAGTTTCGAAGAAGTTAGAAAATGGCTCGATGAATGCTTTTGCTCAAAGGACAAACAGTTTTTTTTGGGATGGCATCCATAAATTGCCTGAAAGAGGGGCAAGATGTCTAGAATCAAATGGCCTAATACTTTGAATAAATAAATTTTTCCATTTTCTTGAAAATTATGTAGTTTTTTTACGGAAAAACCGGTAATGACTTTCCGGTACACCTGGTATAACTCAAAGTCTCTATATCTCGAACTAGTTACCAGCAGAAAGTTGGGGACATAGAGACTTCAAGTTATAGAGAAAAATACTAGCACTAACATTTAATTACTGTAAAATTGAAACATTTTACTGTGTTTCTTAAAAAACCCACTAAAACTAAATTTAATTTAAAAGAAATTGTTGTAATGAACTTAAACACCTAAACATTTCATCTGGAATATTTTTCTGTATCTCCGAAAACCTCTGAACTTTTTGCGGCCAACGGTCGACTGTAATTTTAAATTATATGCATCAAACCCAATATATTACGTGCATCTCAATCACTTAAGATTGATATATAACCCGTTTCCACATTATTATAGAAAGAGGTTATATATCAACCTTAAGTGATTAAGTTAATCAACCACAGCCTCCATCAAAATTACCTGTATCAATCCTATTGAATTGGTACATATGAAATGTTACTAAATATTTTCTCCTTGCTAAATTTTTGTAATTTCACGAAGTAAAACTGTTAAAATTCTAGCGATTCCAGTACGAAAGTTTTTCTTTATATTTATTGTGTACGTAAAGTTCCATTTAGCGTTATACACGCGATTTTAAATGATCGTTAGGTTGAAGGACATCGAAGTCGACAGATGACGTGGTTTTAAGCCTGTTGCATTTTAATGTTGTTATGTCGAAGACGCTGCTATTTGTGCAACAAATTGAGATTGATTAAACACGCCTAGTTCATTGAAATGGAAATAATCAATATTTACGTTGGCAGATCATTGCGTATAAAATATATATTTGAGTAAGCGCGAATGGAAAATTTTTATTTCAATTTATGCATTCATCTACTTGTTATAATAGGATGTAGACTTCATGTATGTTCATATTTTACATGTTTTCTTATTTAAACTTTAATTTTTGAAATGCATATCAATAAACATAGAAAACGTCAACAACTCAATGTCTAAGAAAGAAAATATTGAACTATAATAAATATTAAATAATAATAATAAATAAAATTAAAACAATTGTGTGCATAAGCGACCACTTTTAAAAAATTCAAATCTTTAGCAATATTTATTTATTTATTTGCTATCCAAGAGTAATATAAAATTACTAATTACAGGATAATGGTAAACTAAGGATACATAACATTGATACGAAAATTAAAATTAGTTTGAACTAAAAGTAAAATCAAATATACAACAAAAGCAATACGCGGGTTGTCTTTTAAGCTTTGCATATAAAACTGCAATAATATTGTAGATACGAGGGAGCGTTTTTATATTCGCGGAATGGGGGACAAGGGGTGGAAATAAAAAAACCAAATTATTTTTCTTTTTCAATATATTCACCTGCAAGACGGATACATTTTTCACATCTTTCAATTAATTTATTTATACCCTCATAAAAAAATGATTTCTCTTTATCTGCAAAATACGCCGAAACTGCCACCTTGACTTCATCATCGGCAGTAAATTTTTTATCCCGCAGCTCTTTTTTCATTTTCGGAAACAGGTAATAATCACTCGGGGCCAGGTCTGGGCTGTAGGGTGGGTGATTCACAATTTCGAAGCCCACCTTATGCAGGGCAGCTAACGCAACGCGGCTCTTGTGGACAGGCGCGTTGTCGTGCAAAAGCAGAACACCTTTTGTCAATTTTCCCCGTCTTTTCTCTTTAATGGCTTCTTTTAGTCGCTCTAATATTGAAGCGTAATATTCTCCGGTTATAGAAACACCTTTATCTTTATAATCAATCAACAATATTCCTTCCGAGTCCAAAAATACCGTTGCCATGAGTTTCCCAGCTGATTGTGACACTTTAAATTTCTTGGGAGGTGCTGTGCCCTTTTTATGCCACTGCATGGAGTCTTGTTTGGACTCAGGTTCATAATGATGAACCCAAGTTTCGTCTCCAGTAACAATTCCACTCAATACACCATCCTTGTCTTCATTACAGAGGTCCAAAAATGCACGCGAACACTCTACGCGCTGTTGTTTTTGCGGCGGCGTGAGCATTCTCGGCACCCATCTTGCACTGACCTTAGACATACCGAGATGATCGTGTAGGATTTTAAAAATTGTTGTATCGGATACTCCAACCATTTCTGCGAGTTGTTTCTTCTTTAGTCGAACATCTTCGAGTATAATTTGTTCAACTTTTTGGATAAGTGCTGGCGTGGTCACCTCAATGCTCCTGCCCGACCTCGGGTCGTCTTCAAGGGATTCCCTTCCTTGTTTAAATAAACTATGCCACTTGTACACCATGGTTTTTCCTGGACAAGAGTCGCCGTAAACCAATGGCATCTCATTCATTATGGTCGCGACTGATTTTCCTTGCCTGGTAAGGAACTTTATAACGGCACGATATTCGATTTTTTCCATATTTCACTTTTCACTCCTGATTATGTTACTTGGTTGACGATAGCTCAAAGACTAACTGTCTAATAACAATGAAACTTCGTATTTATACTAATCATGAGTCGCTGCACAGGCCACGCCCCCAATGCGCCTACTCACCCCTCTAACACCTAACCACTAAAACGCTCCCTCGTAAAGATTTCATTGTTTTTCGAAGCATTCTCTACTAAGATTAATGTAGTTTTGCATGCGTTCGAACCAACTCTGGAAGCCGTTTTCCCAGTCGTTTTTTGATACAGTCAAGATTGCATGAAGGCATCGACTGCTCCTTCTGACGACTGGAACGTTTGATCACGCAGTACGTTTTTGATTTTCGGAAAGGTAACGAAATCGTTGCGACTTAGGTCCGGACTCTGCGGAGGATGGTGCTATAATTCAATTTGTTGCGTTATTAATTCAATTGTCTTGCGTGTTATGTGCGAACTTGCATTGTTTTGGTAGATAATGATTCGTTGTTCGCAGTTGGTTTTTCGAAGCCCAGCGATAACTTGCGGCAAACAAATGATTGTACACCAATCGGCAGTAATAATTGTTTGATCTTGTAGAGGCATTGTCACTGCACGACCTGCTTTCGAGACAAATGTCGCGATCTTTTTGGAGACACTTCGGGAACATATGATCTTTTTGGTCACTTTGGGACACCCAATTAGACGACTAGCGTTTATTTTCTGGCTGGTATAAGTAAATTCAAGATTCATTATCACGGATAATGTTGTACATGCTTTTAAAGTTTCCGGCGTTGAAGCGATCTAGAGTTTTTTGACATCAATTCACCCTAGCTGCTTTCTGTTCTTCGGTCGACAGATGCGGTATCCAACGGGAAACTAATTTTTTTACACACAATTCTTTATGCAAATTTTTTTGAATTGAGGTCTTTGAAATCCCCAATAATGCTTTAATCTGGCGATATGTCACATGTCGATCTTCGTTGATGGTCCTGCGCACAGCATCGACGTTTTCCTGAGTGACTGCCGTTTTCGGTGAACCTGCGCGTGGATCGTCGCTGAGACTAATCTGCCCACGTTTAAATTCTCCATTCCAACGAGAAATTGTTGACTGATGTGGTGCTTCATTGCCGAAAACAGAAACCAACTCGGCGAAGCATTCTTGTTATTCCGCGAAAATGTTCTCGGATTAATTTCATTTTTCAATTGTCAATTTTGACAGTCCTTTGTAGATACAACATTATACATATCGCACTGAAACTTTAGATTTAGGTTAACTAAAGATGGAGGTTATTTCTTAGTACTGACATTTGATTAATGGTGTCCTCTATGTCCCACTATGTTAAACTTAAAAGACATCCCACGTAATAATAATAAAAGAAATCATGGCAGTTGAAATTTAATAAATAAAAACTTTTCCAATGATATTAGATCAATATTGAATAAGTCCAAATCCGAGCAAATATATATAGACAATACTGGTGACTGAAAATGATGCCGATCACCAGTAAATGGTAGATAGAATATAGTGTTAGTTCATATGTTTAACGTAGGAACATTAATAGGTCAATGATAATATTAATAGGTCAACTTTTCAGTTACCAATTTAAAGATAAAAATCATTTGGGTCGTTCCACGAAACAATACTCTACTCCCGCGAAAGATTCAAATGTGGTACAAATGTAATATTCTCGCGATAGTAGACAGTGTTAATCATTTTTCTCAGAATTTTTTCTACCAAATTTATATAATGTAAATAGCCTGGAATCCAGTACACCGAACAGTATTCCAATTTGGCTCGACCAAATGTTAACCGTTACCATATGCACTTTGCTACTACGTTGTCTTGTTTTCCTAACCGAAAGTGTTCCAAATGCTTGTTTACCTATCTCCAGGACATAATCGTTCAGCATCGAATAAAACAATATATCTAGATTCTTCATGGATTCCAGGCTAGAATCGCGCCTTCGACAATTCTGGTACCGACATTTTGTCACCACTCTTAACAATCGCACTGGGACTGACAACAGTATCAATACGACTACTAAGACTGAACATGTCCTGTAGAAGTGGTGTACGAACCCCTGACAAAACCTTTTCTACGTTCTCAGCGCAAGCCGAATGAAGCGTCGATCGAATTTCGGCACTCTGAATCTTTAAAGAAACATTTTTTTTTTGGTACACGTAATTATATAACTTAACTGCAAATGTAAATTCACCAGGATTATGATACAGATTTCTGTGTTTAACGATTAGAACATTGAAAAATAAGAGATGAAAGAAATCTCGTAAAAATAGGTTATCAAAACGTTTATTTTAAAGTTTATCGTATAAACGTCGCATAACTGTACCGTTAATGCTTCCCGTTTCTCTCATTAATACATTTGAAAACAACAGGCTTGGAAAATACCACCGCATAACACGAATACACGAATTTATATCCTAAATTGCAATCATTGTATGAAATGGGTGAAACAGCAGCGAGATATAAATCAGAGAATTTCCTTTTGCGTTTTAAACAAGTTAAGGTTTTAATATTTTTAAGTCGTTTCAAAGTGCATATTATATTTCTTTTTTTAAATGTACATAGAGTTATTAAGACGAAGTTTTACAATAATACAACACGTACATACAGCTGTAAAATTGCTTATCTAAGTAGGTCATGGTACTGGCTACTGTTCCTAATAAAGAAATATTTATATTGCGATAATGGCACAATCTTTATTATGTCGTTAAATGTATATAGTCTATATAAATAAACAGTCAGTGACAAAATTGGGTGGAGCGGGTTCAGTAAAAAGCAAGTATTAATTTAAATTTTGTTTCCTAAACATTAATGCTTATTACAATTAGTAGCTAATTGTATACGTTATTCAATTTTCCACATATCTTTTGTTTACCTGCAGAAAATTAAGTGGACACTTGGGTTGTAAAAGAATTTAAAGGCGCTTGTGTCGGAAATATCGGTCGTAAATTTTATTACCTTAATCTGCATAAGGCACTAATGTATAAAGCGGGGATATTTAGATACCATGCATGAGCGGTGGGGAAGTTGATACAGATGCCTCCGACTAGTCAAAGTCGTCACCAACGTATGTGTATCGGGTTGTTCAGTTATGTTAATATTACGTTAACAACGAACAATATTTGATCTTGCATTGTAGTGTAATTATAAGTACAAAATGAAATAATCACAAGCTGGTATGCGTGTAGAGTGTAAATAAATTTACTGGACAATTCTCCGACATAAAATACGATGGTGCTAAAGTAATCTGTTTAGTGTGTCATACATCGTTCCTCTATCCAAAGAAAAGAGACACGTAAACACACAAAAACACAAACATACAAAATGTCATCTGATATCTCAGAAGGAGTTTGTGTTATATACGTGGGCAAGGTGAAAAGTTCTCGGCCTGGCACAAAGATGGCGTTACAATTAACAGAAATTTATGTTTCCTGCGTAGCTGCATGTGTCTTTAGTTCATATGAAAACTTTCAACTTGTTCTCTTGTTTGTTTGCAAGAATTTCGGTAGTAGACGTCGCGCGTGTTATTTTTTTAAATGTATAAACTTGAATATCGTGCTGTTATTAAATTCTTTGTTTTGGATGGTTTAACCCCTATGGAAATTCATCCGAAGTTGACAAAAGTATACGGGGACTCTGCTCCTTCGATGTCAACCGTTAAAAAGTGGGCAACTGAATTTAAACGTAGTCGTACGTCCCTCGAAGATGACCCACGTGAAGGACGGCCAAAAACCGCAACCACACCAGAAATCATCGAAAAAGTACATGATATTGTGTTGAACGATAGGCGAGTGAAAGTGAGTGAGATAGCTGAAACTGTGGGGATATCGGAAGAAAGGGTGCGAAATATTTTGCACAAAGAAATAGAGATGAGAAAGCTCTGCGAAAGATGGGTGCCGCATTTACTGAATGTCGATCAGAAGCAAATGCGCAAACGGTTTTCGGAGCATCCTTTGGACCGATTTAACAAGAATCCGACCGATTTTGTGCGGCGATTTGTCACCATGGATGAGACATGGGTCCACCACTACACGCCAGAAACGAAACAGCAGTCGAAGCAGTGGGTGGAAGCCGGTGGTTCAGCGCCAAAGAAAGCGAAGTCAATCGCATCTGCCGGAAAAGTCATGGCCAGCGTGTTCTGGGATGCAAAAGGAATCGTGTTAATTGATTACCTTGAAAAAGGCAGAACAATTACAGGCGCATATTACTCTAACCTTCTTGACCAGCTGGATGCCAAAATTCGCGAGAAGAGGCCTGGCTTAAAGAAGAAAAAAATCGTTTTTCATCAGAACAACGCACCCGCACACAAGTGTGCGTTAGCGATGGGAAAATTGCGGGATTTGGGGTACGATTTGCTCGGAAATCCTCCTTATTCTCCTGATTTAGCACCCTCAGACTTCCATCTATTCCCAAATTTGAAAAAATTTGTTTTTGGAAAGCGATTCACATCCAACGAAGAAGTTGAAAGGACCGTAGAAGAATATTTTGACAGCCTTTCAGACTCTCACTTCCGGGAAGGAATATTGATGTTAGAGAAACGCTGGACCAAGTGTGTTGAACTCAAGAGAGATTATGTAGAAAAATAAAATCATTCTTTAAATTTAAATCGCAGTCTTTCATTGTCAGGCCAAGAACTTTTCACCTTGCCCACGTATAATTTAAATGTCGACAGCTTGTACTTCTTATGCTATTTTCCCATTTTTTCGGTTTTTTTCCGTACATAGTGGGATTATGTGAAAAGTCAGGTTTATAAAAACAATCCAAAATCAATTCCTGCTTTGAAAGATGAAATTATTCGTGTTATTGGTGAGATAGAGCCTCAATTATGTCAAAATGTCATTGAAAATTTTAACAAAAGAGTTGACGTCTGTGGAGCTGCAAGAGCAGCCCATTTGGTTGGTATTATTTTTCGCACGTAAATATCATAACTGATGCTTCAATTACCAATGAAAAGTTTTTGAAAGTGAATGCAAATTATGTTTTATTCATTCTTTAAAAAAAACGTGAAATATGAAACACCCCTTAGTATAGCTTGTTAATTTTTAATTATTAACTTCAATAGTTTCCTATGTACTTCTTTAGAGTGTAAAAAGAAAAAATGGCAGTTTTAGGCTACCGCATAAAGAATTAGAGATGGAAAAACACATCCAGAAACGAAGGAATGAAAAAGTGATCTAAATCTGCTTGGATAAAATGTAAAATGCAAATGCAAAAGATTGGTAAAAATCGTCTAGTAATAAAAGATGAGGTTGCAAAATTGTAGCCTCACCGAACAGAGAACTTAATTACCAAAAGACACGGCAAGTCCAAACTCACTCTTCCGGCTTTGAAAGCCGACTGACAAGTCACGACTTGTTCTAACGTGATATACTGACTGTTTCAACAAATCAGGCTATCGGATTTATTATTTCAAATGAATATAGCGTCAGAAGTTGCTGGTATAAAAATTTATTCATCGTATTTTTGATCACACCTCGTATAGTCCCGAAATAAACCAAACCACATAATATGTAGGTTTTATTAATCATACAATTGGTACTTCGATCGGAATTTTCACATTCCTATATGTATTACGTTATATATTCCGCTACCTCGGAAATAGTTTGTTAAAGCATTAAGAAATGTGGGGCTCTCTGTTGGGGTCTTCGACATAAGACCTCAACTGTTTCCGAGATACGTGAATATATAATGTAATAACTTTTTAAATGCAACGTACAATGTGGAAGGATTCTCACATTTCAGCTCCTTTTCTTCCGTCGGTAGTTTCCTTTTCATTTAGCTATTTTTAGGGTGAAGAGTTTATGTAATATTTCTTTGACGTACATACAATCAAGTCATAACATTTCTAACACTATTTCCGTACTCAGTGAAACGAAACAGATTTCCTAAGATCCCAGTGAAGATCTTTATTTTAATTAGAATCTAAATGGCATGGTTTGAACTGACAGAAACACAAAAATATTTAAAGAATCGTTGAAACTGGAAAATTTTAAGTGAAAGTAATTGGAAGGGATAATACGCAGAGGTTACTTTATATCTTCAATCTTCAGTGTTATTTGTAACATTTTAGCGTTGATGACGCTTCTATTATAGTTTCTAAAATGTAAAAGAAATGTTTTTCTTTAAAATACTTTGTTGGTTAAGAATAGAAGTAATATTTATTTTATTTATTGTTTTTAGATCTAGAACGTGAGAATACATGTTCCTTGCGCGTTGAGAAGTCCGCGGAATGACGATAAAATGGTGCAGTTTCATACAATTATTGCGGTGCACCGGTAACTTGTCACCCTTACAAAGTCAATTGTTAAATTTCAGATGGCCAGGCTTATTAGTTTGATTATGACGACTGTTTAATTTAAAGCATCTCAGTGTTTTTGACGTGGTGGTGTTGATATTCATGCTGTCATTAAATACATGTAAACGAATTTAATTGTTTAAAAGATGTATTCCTAGAAGAAAAGCAACCATTACATTATTAGGTAAATCCCCTTACCCCATCGGTTTTGGGTGAAACATCTGCTATAAAGATCTGAACACAATGAAATATATGAAAGCATTATGAATTTCAAATATAAAATTTTAGATGAAATTTGTACATCCTCGAAGTAAGGGGTGTATTAAAGCGTTTTAATAATAATAATTCACTTTCCCTATTCCAAATAAATTACAAAGGCAATAATACTCACAATATACACAGTCTAACGCAGAGAACACCGATCTTTGTTAAAATAGTAATTCCTAGTGACGCTATCTATTTAAAAAAATATGCGTCGATAAAAGAAATTGTGCATTAAGTAACAATGTGTATTTGGCATTGGTCGAAAAATGAATTTTGAACAAAAAGTAAATATCAAGTTCTGTTTTAAACTCGGTAAATCGTTACTGAAACGTTCACTTTGACGAAACAAGTGTATGGTGATGCGTGTTTATCACGTACAAGTGTGTATGAGTGGTATAAACGATTTAAAGACGGTCGGACGGGCGTAAATGACGACTAACGTCCTGGTGCAAAAAAATCTGTGGTTACGGAAAGTAACATCGAACTTGTGCGTGAATTTATCAGAAATTATCCAAAATCCTCATTGAGATACGTGGGAATGGAATTACGTATAATATTTCCAAAGATTCAATTCATCGTATTTCGACACAGCATTTGGGACTGAGAAAAAAGATTTGTGCAAGGTTTGTACCACACAAGCTAACTTAAATCGTTACTGAAACGTCCACTTTGACGAAACAAGTGTATGGTGATGCGTATCTATCACATACGAGTGTGTATGATTGACATAAAATTGGTATAAACAATTTAAAGACGGTCGTACGGACATAAATCACAACGAACCTCCTGGTGCAAAAAAATCTGTGGTTACGGAAACTAACATCAGAACAACAGAAATGAGCCGAAATGCTCATTGCGATACGTTGGAATGGCAATGTGCAAGGTTTGTACCACACAAGCTAACTGAATTCAATATTGTACAGTCTTGATCAAAGACTCAAAAAAGGATGAAAATTTCTGGTGTTCTATTGCAATTGGCGGTGAAACGTGGTGTTTTCATAATGATCCAGAGACTAAGCGTCAAAGCTCTGAACAGAAGCACCCAAGCGAAGAAAGACCGAAAAAAAGTCATTTGGAGAAGTCAAAAGTGAAGAAAATGTTGATTTGTTTTTATGATTCGATAGACATAGTGTACAAAGAGTTTGTACTAACTAGTCAAGCAGTCAATGCTGTATACTATCTTCGCGTTATGAACTATCTTTTGGCACGTATTCGTCGTGTGCGCCCTCGATATCTTGAAAATCATCGCTCGACGCTTATCACTGATTTTCTAACTACAAATGGCATTTTAACCATCATCTATTCACCGTATTCACCGGATTTTGCCTCCAGTGATTTCTCCAAACTAAAGGATGTTTCAAATTGCGCGTTTTTTTTAAGAATAAATAAAATATATATGGTGCACTGAATTTGTCTGGGTATGTTGGCATTTAAAAAGTGTGATGTGACATTTATAAAAATGCCTTCGTACACGGTACAACAACGCGTTCAAATTGTTGAATTACTTTAAGAAAATCAGCGTTCTGGGAAAAGAGTGTTTAGAAAATTACGTGAATTTTATGGTTTACATAATCGTCCATCTGAAAGCACTGTTGGTCGAATTATTAAAAAAATTTAAGAGACCGGTTCCGTGGAAGATCAAAAAAGTGAAAAATACAGTCTTAGTGGTCGTTCACAAGAAAATATTGGTTTGGTTCGTGAAAGTGTTGCTGAAAATCCTGAAATGTCCATTAGACGACGTTCACAACAACTTGAACTTAGTGAATCAACAACATGGCGTATTTTACACAAGGATTTAGCTCTGAAGGCATATAGGGTTCAAATAAGACAGGAACTGAAGCCTCTAGATAATTTAAAACGTCGTTCGCTTGTCAATTTCATCAATGAACAACTAGCTGATTTTTCTCATAAAATAATGTTTCCCGATGAGGCACATTTTGAACTTGGTGGCTATGTTAATAAACAAAATTGCCGTAACTGACGTGAGGAAAATCCACGAATTATTCATGAGACCTATGCACCCTAAACGAGTTACTGTTTGGTGTGCATTATGGTCAGTCGGTGTAATTGAACTCTACTTCTTTGAAAATACTGCTGGTGAAGCTGTAACTGTCAATGGTGATCGATATCGTCGGATGATAACCGAATTTTTTTGGCCTGAATTAATGAATATTGATCTAGAGGATATGTGGTTAATAATATGTGGCAATAGGATGGCCAATTAACATCACCGTTTCTTGAGATTATATGTCCAGGAAATTTTTCTCTCAATAAATCAATTGATTCGTGTGCAAAGTGAGGTTGGCGCTATACCTCACTTTGCATACGAACCAATTGACTTATTGAGAGAAAAATTTCCTGGACGTGTAATCTCAAGAAGCGGTGATGTTAATTGGCCACCAAGATCATATAATTTAACACCGTTAGACTATTTTCTTTGGGGTTATGTGTAAAGTCAGGTTTATAAAAACAGTCCACAAATAATTCCTGCTTTGAAAGATGAAATTATTCGTGTCATTGGTGAGATAGAGCCTCAGTTATGTCAAAATGTCATTGAAAATTTTAACAAAAGAGTAGACGTCTGTGGAGCTGCAAGAGAAGGCCATTTGGCAGATGTTATTTTTCGCATATAAATGTCATAACTGATGCTTCAATTACCGATAAAATGTTGTTGAAAGTGAATGCAAATTATGTGTTTTATTTATTCTTTAAAAAAAACGCGAAAATTGAAACACCCTTTACATTTGCCGATGAAAGGACAGCGTTATATCCACGTTGAAGCCATTAAAAAGGCGGCGACAGCGATTTTGGAGGGCATCTCTAAAGATGAATTCATTCGACATGTTAATTGACCATGCAAAACGTTGTATTGAAGCCGAAGGCGATTACTTTGAATAAAATAAATGAATTTTACCAAAATAGTAACCTTTTATTTTATCAAAGTTCTAAATGCTCTAGGACAGACTGTATGTACCCATTCGAATAAAATTTTTATTACTAGTACTTTCGGGAACTTAAATTCACAAGAGCAAACATCATGTCCTTAATCAATATCAGAAACCTCTTGATCTCATTGAACTGTAGTTCAGAGTTTTAAGGCTGCTGTGTGCCGCGACTGCGATAAAACGACTCCATGCCGGTCTATAAGCTCTGTTCTTTCTCGCTGATCCCGTACATAATAATAAAAATTTTACTACCGAATCGTGTTCTGGCATAAATGCCGTAAATACATTTCCACGCACACATTAACGAAGTACCATTCAGACGTGAAACGTAATTATGGAACTTGGTATGGTTGAACAGAGGCTCGTTATTTTCCGTTTCGATATTTGATTCAAAACGAGTCGTGGATGCGCGTGTAAAAGACTGTCCAACCGTAAATCCCGTTAAGTGACGATAAGGTGTTAAAAATTTTTAGGCAATAGGTGTATACTTAGATATAATTTAACAATAGCAAATGTTTGCTTTTATAAAATTTAACAGCTACTACCCAACAATGTTTTTTGTTAGTATACGAACGTTACAGGAACATTCAATATTTCAAGAGCTACTAGATTATAAACTTGTTTCGCGGTTGTATTTAAAAAAGCAAATAAAACTGCAATTAACAGATTTCATTGAGTACACTCAAAGTCAACAATGAAATTTCTGCATAATACATCCGGCTCGCTTTTCTGAAAATCGAATGCGTAAATATCCGTTTTAATCGCTTATGTTATTTAATTATACTTGGAAATACGTCATAGACCATTCGCATCTTAGTTCATGGAATATAAGTTGGCCACGGTTTATAATCGTTAGAATAAAACAAGTTATTCTACAGAAAAGACAAAAAAATGGTTGTCGACAGTGTTTTTCGTGAATCTATAGAGAACCCTAAACGCTTTAATAACCCAAACAGTGACGACTTCACAACGCCTAGTAATCCTATATCTTCAAACAACTTAACCGTTAGTTTAACGCTTCACTGACTCGTGTGACTAATATCCCTATATACGAGGGTGGTCCCCGGCCTTACCTAGAGATGGCGGTAATTGTTTTAAAAAATATCACTGTATTACAAAATACACAATCTATAAAGCATATGTTTCAAGTTTGAAGATGCCACGTTGTTTAGTATTTGTTTGGCAGCCATTAATAGTGAACGTTTTCAGTGAATTTGTAAAAATGGGGAAAATTGGTCATCGTTACGTGATACAATACTTTTATTTGAAAGGCCTCAACTCAACTGATATAAAAGCTTAACTGGATTCTATTCCGGGTGAGTCGGCTCCTTCGTTTACAAAAGTGAAATATAGCAGAATTTAAACGAGGCCGTGCGAGCTGCCAAGACGCACTGAAAGTGCGCGAACTAGGAGATATAGTAGGCTAGGAGATACAGTAGGAATTTCAAAATTTGGACATGAGAAAGCTGTGTGCAAGATGTGTGCCGCGTTTGCTCACACTCAAAAACAGTATCGTGAAGATGTTTCAATTGAGTATTTAGCGAAGTTTCACCGCAACAAAGCAGAATTTTTGCGCCGTTTCATAACCATGAATGAAACATGGGTCCATCACTTCACACCCGAGACAAAAGAACAACCAAAACAATGGACTCAAAAGGGAGAACCGGCTCCAAAGAAGGCGAAGACCGTTTCATCTACAGGCAAGGTCACGGCATCGGTTTTTCGGGATGAGCGTGGAATAATTTTCATTGATTATCTTGAAAAAGGAAAGACTATCAACGGCGAGTACTAGGCGAACTTATTGCAACGTTTGAGAGAAGAAATCAAGCAAACACGGCCGCATCTGGCTAAGAAGAAAGTGTTGTTTTATCAAGACAATGCACCAACTCACAAATCCGTTATTGCAATGGTCAAAATTAATTAATTAAAGTTTGAATGGCTACCTCACACATCCTATTCGGTAGATTTAGCCCCCTCGGATTATTTTCTGTTCCCAAACTTGAAAAAATGGCTCAGTGGTCAAAGATTTTCCAACGATGAAGAAGTGATGTCGGCAGTTAATGGCTATTTCGAGGAGCAACACAGATCTATTATTATTGAACAACACTGGGAAAAGTGTATAGAGCTGAAAGGAGATTATGTTGAAGAATAAATATATTTCTTTCCAAAATTTTTATGTTGTCTTGGTTGGGTCGGCTACTTCTGGGACCGCCCTCGTAAACCCATCCACCACAGACTTACACCAGTTTCAATGCAACAACAAAAACAGTAGCAGCAGATAAGCCCTGAAGATCCCATAAAAGTGGTGACGAAACGTTGCTGGAATAGAATTACTGAAGACACGGAAGGCAAGATGAAGAAAGTATGGACAATGACTGTGGAAGTCTACGAGCCAGTACGTTTTTATTTAGTTGTTATGAACGAATCATAAAAGCAACATGTACAGTTTGTACAATAAAAGAAAAAGGACTATTATCTTCCAAGAGTAAGCTCAATAAAATATTCAATGATGTAGACGGACACTGGCTAATACGCTGTGTAATTTTCATAATAGTTCTGATGCACAAGTGAGTGAAGGTACATTGATGTAATTATGAGTGCTTCGCATTTAAGAAGATATGAAGTAGTGTTTCTTTGCGTCCATCCCGAAAGACCAAAAATGTCTGTATCTGCAACAGCGAGGTACCTGCGCAACTCAGACGATTGCAGTTAGACCTCAACAAGACGACATAAAAATGATGATATGACAAAGATAAGCAAGGACATACTGAATTTGTTTTAAAGAAAGCTACAATATACATGACGCCAAGGTCAACACGACTTGGCGAAAAAACAAATTGATGTTAGTTCAGTGACGATTAGAAATCGTTTAGGTGAGAGTGGAGGTTATTTTTCTAATCGCTGAAAATCATTTAGCCATCCTGGTAAAGAATCGACAATAAATTTTTCTTCAAAACAAGTTACGAGTGGATTGGGGACCCATTTCAAAATACTTCCGAAGGTCTCAACTGCTGAAGGAGAAACCTTCAATAGATTCACGATAAGTGACGAAATCAAAAGATAAATTATAAATCACTGCTTGAACTTTGGGTAGCGTCGGATGATGAATTTTCTTCACTGAAAATAAGAGTATTTCGTATACTGTTACAATTTTCAACATGCGACTTTTGCGAAAATAGATTTTCTGCGAATGCTGCTTTTAAGACGAAATACAGATCTCAGCTAAATATAGAAAAAGAATTTAAAGTGTCGAGTTGAACTATTAAACCTTTTTTCGTAAAAGTTTATGCTTCAAGACAGGTCCAAGAGAGGTAATTATTAACCTTGCTTGTAATTTATGTCAGAATACTTTATTGCTTTTCTTTCAGTAAATTAAACAATTTTCAAAAAAAAGATTACTGTTTCTATATGCTCGCACCACACAGGTAGAGAATAACCATAACCTTAACCATAACTATTTATTCATCGTTAGTCTTTTTGGGAACAATCAAGGTCAAAGAGTTCTTGCATTGAGATATTGCTCCGACCTTTACTTTATTCGAAGATTAAATCTATCATTTTATATTCCCATGCATACATTTAATTTGGTTACGTTTGAACATTGATCTAAAGTTTGGCCCCTAAATTTGCCCGTACATATCCACTTACAGTTGCATAATTGATACCCACGTGTACACGTAAATAAAAGCAATATCTAGAAATAATTAAGGATTCAATTAAAACGTCTGTCTGCACAAAGGAAAAGAGCACAGCCTACACGACTCACGAAATGCCATGTAGAAAGACATGTGGGTCAAGTTAAGGTAATACTTACATTTAATAAATACAGATAGTATATGGTTTAATAAAAATTCCATCTGTTGTAAAACAACTGTGCAAATTGTTTTAAAGCATGTTAACAAAATATCATATGTAAACAGCGCAATATACTAATCACAAGGAAGAAAGATGGAAGAATTACACTTCCATATTATTTTTGAATGAAAAAAGCATTATGTTAACATCCTATTCTATTTGCTGGATGTGGAAAACCCATTAGCATGTATGTGTTAATAATCGACAATAATTACATATTTTTTTTTGTTGTCAAAATAATACACAAAAAATAAAAGTGCCTTTGGACAAAGTATATTTACATTTATACAATTAACGACTTTCGAATGTCCCATTTAGATAAAACATCTTGATAAACGCACGTCTAAAAGTTTGTCGAAAAAAGTCAAACTTTATATGCAACAGATACGAGCTATTTTTAAATGAAAAAAAGAGATATTAGACACGTGCTAAAAATTACGTAAAAAATTTTTAAATACAAGTCAATTTCCTCATTAAAGTGCTTTTGTATGTACACTCCCGCTCATGGAAGTATGGACACTTGATTAAATTTTATATAACGATCATAATAATTATATTAATGCCAATGAATAGCGATAGTATTATTATACCTTATTCTTAAGGAGGTTTATAATTCAAATAGGTATTGTATTTGTATATATTCTCCAAATAATATGATAGAAACAATTTTATATAGCAATAACTATAATTACCTGATATTACATCCCAATAGCATTGTACGATAATTCCAATTACGAGGATAGTTTGACAAGTAGTGAGAATGATACACAGATGGCCCTCTAATCGATAAAATAAAATGCACTGTAATTTAGGTTGCCTATTTATATGTTTACATTCCGATATTTAAATAAATTGGTTGATTAGTTTATTTTTGACAGCTGATTGAAAAAGAAGCAACACGTCGTTTTGTTAAAATGGAAAAAGCAGAGTATCGTGCGATGATTAAATACTTCGTAAGTAAGGGTATGAAAGCTACCGAAATAAAAGATGAGTTACGGGAAACATCAGGTGAATCTGCTCCATCATCCGCCACAATAGGCAGATGGGTAAATGAATTTAAACGTGGTAGAACAAGCTGTGTTGATGAAGCGCGCTCTGGAGCACCCAAAATCGTGACTTCTAAGGAAATGATTATAAAAATCCATAATATTATTACGCAAGATCGACGACTCAAAGTGAGAGAGAAAGCAGACATGGTAAACATTACAACAGAACGCGTACACCACATTTTAACGAAAGAATTGGGCCTTTCCAAGCTTTCGGCAAGATGGGTGCCGCGATTGCTTACGACTGATCAAAAGTTCACTCGTTTGCGCATTTCCAATGAGTGTTTGGACCTTCATAAGCGGAATCCGGTTGATTTTTGTAGGCGATTTGTTACTTGCGATGAAACTTGGATACACTACAGTTCACCCGAAACTAAACAACAGTTGAAACAATGGTTAGAACGTGGTTCTGCACCTCCAAAGAAAGCGAAAACCACTTTATCGGGAAACAAGGTGATGGCATCAATGTTTTGGGATCCATAGAGCATTTTGCTAATTGATGACCTTCAGAAAGGTGCCACAATTAACGGACAATATTATGCAAAACTTCTACAAAAATTAAATGTTGAGATTCGTGCTAAACGGCTAGGAATGGCAAAGAAAAAGATTCTGTTTCACCAAGACAACGCTCCCTCGCATACCAGCACAGTTACGATGTCCAAAATTCACGAGTTGCATTTCCAATTAGTACTGCATGAGCCTTATTCGCCGGATCTAGCCCATTCCGACTTCCACATTTTTCCAAAATTGAAAACGGCACTAGGTGGAAAGAAATTTTCGTCTAACGACGAGCTTATCATCTTCGTAAATGAGTATCTTGCAAGCCTTCCGGAATCGCATTTTAGAGATAGCATAAGGGCATTAGAGCACCGTTGGAATAAACGTATTGCTCTTTTAGGAGAATATATTGAAAAATAAAAATTATTTTGTATTTAAAAAATTCATTTTTCTTTTCCATTCTCACTACTTGTCAAACTATCCTCGTATATGTATGTATATAAAAGGGGTTGCTGAACAAGAACGATGAATGCGGTGACCGTTTCTTCCGTTTATTGAAGGCAGACTTGCTCTTCGTCCAAC
The DNA here is from genome assembly GCA_031893035.1 of Dermolepida albohirtum. NCBI lineage: Eukaryota > Metazoa > Arthropoda > Insecta > Coleoptera > Scarabaeidae > Dermolepida > Dermolepida albohirtum. The sequence goes on from JAVIWB010006846.1 coordinate 75,579, forward strand.
AAATTAATCACCTTAAGGCCACGTAATCAAATAAATATAATATGCAAATGAGAAAACTAGATCTTCATATCGTGATTAAAAAGTGTAATCACTTTTGTCGAATTAACGTACGTGTCATATTCATTATAGAGAGAGAGACATACATATACTGACTGCAATATACTTTTTAATCACAACATGGATATGGATATCTAATTTTTAATATTGTAAAATATTTCTCATATTTTATATGTTAAAATTTCCTTTTCCTTCAAATAAATGAGGCGTATGTAAAGTTTTCTGTGTGATATGTATGTATCATTAAAAATATTCTTGGAGAATACATTAAAACATTTATTAAAGGTATTATTGCTCAACTAGGTTGTGAAAGTGCACATTAAATTTATTAACTGTGAAGTTTAATCCAAGTTGTTAATTTCTTTTTGCAAATATAAAATTTACACGTTTCATTTGTTTACAGGTAAACCATGAAAGAAAAAGAATAACTGGAAAACATCAAAGACGACAAGGCAATAAAAATATTCCTTTTTGTAAAAGGATTAGGTGTAAATAGCTGGGATGAGGTAATTTGGCGATTTACGTCTTGGATAATCTCCAAGTAGTTATGCTTTTTAAGCATTGTTTAAGTCATTCTCATCATATTACGTCTCGCATTAAAATATTTATGTTTATGCTTCAGCCTTTGCGAAATACTGTTTGTAATATGCATTTATTTTTAAGAAACTAGTAAAACGTGCTATTTTCATTGTCTGAAATATATAGTTTAAAATTATCTTAAATTTTCCTTTTGTTCTGATCTAGAGATGAATGTAATGGATGATCTGTAAAATATAATATTTTACAGATCATCCATATCTCATTTCAAATTTAAAATTACTGCTGGTTTCTTTATGTAACAGGTGGCGCAAAAGTAATGTCATAATTTGAATTGGCTGCCATTTTTGGAGATGGCATCATTGTGTTTTGACATTTATGATGTAGCGATATATAGATAATTAGTTGTCAATAGGCCATGGAGCGATACACACCTCAAGAACGTGGAATTACTGTTACCGCTTATTTGACAAATTTTCAGTCTGTTGTTTTAGCGCAGCGTGGATTTCGTCGTCGTGTTCCATGTGCAAGAACAATTAAGCGTTTGGCTGAGCGCCTCGTGCAAACTGGGTCCACTAGAGATGTCGCAAGAAGTGGCTGGCCTCTTATTGCTCGTTCGACTGAGAACATCGCTGCCGTTGTCGACGACATCAGAGAGAATCCGCAAACATCAACGAGACGATGATCACAATTAGGCATCAGCAGACGTTCGTTGCAACGGATTTTGGTGAAAGATTCGAAAATGTTTCCCTACAAAGTGCAAACTGTTCACGAATTGCTGCTTGCTGATCGTCGGACAAGGTTAACTTACTGCCATACTCTGTTAAACTTGGTGCAAGAAGAGGATAATTTCGTATCAAAAATCAAAATGAGCGGCGAAGCCCATTTCCACTTAAGTGGTTATGTTAACAAACAAAATTTGAGCTTCCGGGATAAGAGAATCCACCTGAAATGCATGAAGAGTCATAGCATCCCCGCATAGTGACTGTTTGGTGCGGAATTTTCCGTGAAAAAGTGATTCGTACTTATTTTTTTGAAGACGCCGATGGCACCAGCGTAACCGTAAATGGTGAGCGTTACAGGCAGATGCTAAACGAGTTTTTTTGCCGCAAGTTGCTGCATTGGGTTTCGATCATTGTTGGTTTCAACAAGAACGAGCAACCGCTCACACAGCTCGAGCAACGATGGAGATTTAGAGACTACAATTTTGAGGTCGAGTGATCGCCCGTTTTGGAGATTTGAACTGGCCGTCCAGAACGCTTGATCTAACAGGTCGAGACTTCTTCCTTTTAGGGCTTTTAAAATCTCGCGTTTACCACAACAAACCACGAACCTTGCAAGTCTTGAAAGCTAACGTTGAAGAAGAAGTCGCTGATTTGGAGCCAGATGTATTGTGAGCAATAATTGAAAATGTCGTAAAACGAGCGCAATTACGCATCAACTCGGGAGGCAGAATGGCAGCCAGTTCAAATTATGACATTACTTTTACGCCACCCGTAATTTGTCGATTCGTGTAACAACAATGTTCGTTGTTTCCCCATTTCTATAATATAAATTTAAAAAATATTTAATTTCCAATTTCCTATGTTTTACGTTTTATTTTAAATCCTTTGATTAATTAAATTTATTCTTTTTATTGTTAGCTTAATGTTTAACACACGACATTCTTCTCTAAAGTCATCCAATTCGAATGCATTTAAATAAATAGATAGATAAATATATACAGTACTGTGCATAAGCAAGTGACCACTTACAAAAAAAATCAGTTCTTTAACAATATTGTCTCCATATTTAACATTATTCTACTTTTACTCTAATAATAAAGTTCTAGCAATTGAAAATGTATTGTTAAATGAAAGAGAAAGTAGTTTCGCATACCACGATTTCGAGAAAGTAGTTTCTGCGGAAATATTCTTAGCTAATCCTACTTATCGATAGTTATTTCGTTACATGCTCAAGGACAATTTGTACGCATTGTGGGCTAGTATATCATTGGATTTCGAAGCATTTAGTGGAATTATTGTGGTTTCAATCAGGAAACCGATTTTTAAAATTTGCAGAAACACAAACCGATTGCACTTTGGCGTTTCTAAATTGACGACGCTTTATTTCAAATCAGTGCATATACATACATATATTTGATTTTATATCTACTCTTTATTACATTTATATTTTAGTTTCTATATTACTTTTTGAGGTTTGCTTATCTAATAGTGATTAATTTTTTATTTAAACCTTTATATACATATAATCATCTTTTAAATTCTTACATTATCTTATATATCTGTGAGTAACAAACAATGAATAAGTCTATAGGGACAACGAGTATCCTTTACTCCTACTTACTTGACAGAGTTGGTTTAAAGTGTATTGAGTGTAGAGGAAATTACTTTAAAAAAATAAGTAAATAAAGCTGTATTGCAAAACTTTCCTAGTACTTTTGTACATATACAGCGATTGCGTAGACAGTCTATTTATTGTTTCATGATGAAAACTCCACCAGAAACGGCGTCAGTAACACCAAGAATTCGATTTGTGGAGCATGTGAAAATCTATGGCAAACTAGGGAATCTCATAATCTGGTACGTAGATTTCTGCGGTCGTGGTCCATGCTATCTGCTTCTGCTCAACTACAGCACTGAAACTGGTTCAGTGCAGTAGTTGAACCCTGAAGATGTCCCATACAAATGGGTACGAAACGTCGGCAGATATACAAGTGACGCGGTTCCAGCCCGGAAGCCCAGAAGCAGATAATAGGGAATCTCATTTTCAAGATAGATTTTAGGTAAATATTTGGTATGGTATTGGTGACGGTCTCACTGGTCCGTTTATAAACAAATAATTCCTGGGAAACGACCTCATATCATTACTGGATGCAATATTGTAAGGTTGTAATGCAAGACGACGAGTGTGGATACAACACGTTGCCGCGCTTTCGCACTTCGGTAGATAAGAAACAGATTTTCTTAATCAAAATTATACGAGTCGGTGGATTGGAGGAGTTGCTTGGCCGCCAAGGTCACTAGACTTAAACCCCAGAGATTATGTTTTATGCAGAAAGCTGAAAAATTTGGTTTATGCAGAAGAATTTGAAATAGAGAACTGTTTGCTAGAATTATGAATGCTGTAGAAACTATTCGTGCTAGTCCTGAGACTGAGCAGAGCCTCCTCTTCAATTCTAAGAAAAACTAGACTATATATAGTATATATATATATATAAATATAATAATTAGGTGGACATTTTGAAGAATTAATTCAATAATGCGACTGCTTTTTAAACGATTTTCATTGAGATTTTTTTTGTAGCGGTACATAATAACAGCATTGGTAGGGTTGTCTAAAACTACAAATGCTTGTAGCTAGTTCAGAGACGAGTTTTACGCAAAGATTTGTTACACATTTTTAATTCGAATTGCTTCAGTGCTTAAGCTGTTGCAAGAATGTTATGAGACACCCGGTAGGTAACTGCTGTTTCTATGAAAATTTATTTTAAACTTTTGGTCACGTTAAATGAGTAAAAATAATACGATTTTCATAAAATATATTGTACTGGGTTTACGTTTTAGAACTTTTGACCTAATTTCTTGTGATGGATTTGCAAACAATTTTTAATTAATTTATTATCGCAAAAAGTATATTCTTTTTAGTTATTAAAGCAATATTAAGTACTGAAAATTAGTTCAAAAAAAAAGATAAAAAGATATTTTAGTCAGTTAGTCACCAATAACACGACTATATTTCTGCAAACGTACCTCGGCCATTGTTGGCCGGCGAAAATGTTCCACCACGAAGGTCTCTTCTGCCTGACCTCCGCGAGAGCCGGTACCGCTTCTACGACGCCTTTCTTCCGTTTCCTTTCGAACTTGATCGCATGCCACGATTTCCGTCGAGACTTTTTGTCCGTCACAGGCGGTGAATTATCAAACCATTGTTTCTCGACGTCCTCCTCGACGATCCAGGGATCCTTTTCATGAACCACGTGAAGTACTTGCGAATTCATGTCTCTGATTGCATATCTCTTTGTGACACGCCCTAGTTTATGGCCGCAAAGGACTAGTTTCACTGTAAATGGAGACAGGTTGTTGCATGTTGGTGTACGTTTACCGCTCGTGGTATATTAGCGGGGTCATTAGGAAGGATTGCAAGAAAATCTAGGACTTTATGTAAAATCGATTAATCAATACTTAGTTCCCTTAAGGAAGATAGTTTTAAAGTAATATACATACATATATAAGCTAGTTAATTCGCAAATACTACATATATAGTAGGGCGTTTCTAAATACATATCGATTAAAAAATTAACTAGCGAAACGTATGCTACGTATTTCTGGTTATATAAGTTTGAGTAATTAATAACAAATAATGATTATAAATAATCAAGTAAATTAACAGCTGTAAATGAAGTCAAATATTAGCAAAACTATATTTTTTAAATTATAAAAAAACATCCGGTCTTTAATTGACTATCTGAAAAAAGAAATTGGCAACGTTTAATCTTTCAGGCACAAACAAAATAATTGCTCTTCCGTCTTGGCAACAGCAATATGTGTTCGTTACTTGTGGAAATGATAAAAATGCGATAAATATTGTATAGCTGTTTCATTTATTCAATTCAGTAATCTGAACCGAAAATTATTTTAAAAATAAATCATTAGATACTACCACAAAAAAAGGTTTAGGATGTACACGAAAATATATCTGCGGAATTCATGTAGAACGGTTTTCATAACTTGTTATACAAACAAAACTTTGGCATTCGGAGCATGTCTGATTGTCAACATAGTAGTACAAAAACACATTATTCTTCGAAGGCAGAAAATTTGTATTCCTGTAGATATTGTAATGGGTGTAATTTACGAATATTTCTTATTATTTATTCCTTTACGAGGGTAGCCGTTTATATTTCGGGAATAGCAAACAAAAAAAAAATTGTTTATTATCCAAAATAGTTTTATTGCTTTTCAAAATAATCCCCTTGAAAATCAATGCACTTTTGCATTCGTTTAAAGCAATCCGAAAAGCACTGCTGTCACTGTGAACGCGATATCTCCAAAATATGTTTATATATGCCTCAACTGCCTCTTCAATTATTTTTCATAACTTTCGGCGCGGATTATCTCAAAAAGAATCGATCGACGAGCTGAATTATTTATATGGTGATGAAGCACCATCGAAAACTACAGTATGTCGTTGGTATAGTGAATTCAAACTTGGACGGCGTTTTTTGGACGATGAATCTCGTGATGGTCGTCCCACAAGTGTTGTGTCGGAAAACATTAATGCAGTGTCTGAATTGATAATGCGAGACCGTCATGCGACATACCGTGAAATCGAGGCATCTGTAGGTATTAGTAACACCAGCGTGCATAAGATCCTGCATGAACATTTAGGCGTTAAGAAGCTATGTTCACGTTGGGTACCACATAATTTGACAACCGCTCAAAAAAGGACTCGCGTCAATTGGTGCCGAGAAATACACAAAAATACGATGGCGATGCTTCAAAGAACATTTGCGAAGTCGTCACAGGTGATGAATCTTGGATCTATACGTACGAGCCCGATAGTAAATAGCAGTCGACTGTGTGGGTATTCCAAGATGAGCCAAAACTAACAAAAGTTGTTCGCGCTCGAAGCACATCAAAACAAACGGTCGCCCGTTTTTTCGGAAAAACCGGCCATGTTGCAACCGCGCCTTTAGAGTGTTGTAGAACGATCAATTCCGAATGATACACAAGTATTTCTTTGCCAAAAGTCTTTGAAGAAATAAGGAAAACAAATCGAATACGACAGATCATTCTCCACCATGACAAGCGAGCTCTCACAGGTCGGTTCAAACATTTGAATATTTGACCGGCCAAAACATTAAATTGATGAGCCATCCGCCGTAGAGCCCTGATCTAGCACCCTGTGATTTCTTTTTGTTCGCGCACGTGAAGAATAAACTTCGTGGTCAACGGTATTTTTCGCCGGAAGAGACAATTGAGGCATTCAAAACTCATATTTTGGAGATACCGCCTTCACAGTGGCAGCAGTTCTTTTCGGATTGGTTTAAACGAATGCAAAAGTGCATTGATTTTCAAGGAGAATATTTTGAAAAGCAATAAAACTATTTTCGATAATAAACAGTTTTTTTGCTTTGCTATTCCCGAAATATAAACGGCTACCCTCGTATTAAGGAGCCTACGTAATGTCAATATTGTAAAGTTTGATAAAATGCAAAAAGATGTATAAAAAGGCCACATAGAAGAGGTAGGAAATAATCCCTTGGTACGATAAGTTTGTTACCTAAAATTAGGAGATAAAGAAGCACGAGGAAATCGAAGCGATAGACGGAAAGAAACACCTCCTAATATAAAATAATGATAAGTTAATTGAATATTTATAATATAACGCAAAAATTAATTCATATACGGCAAAAAATGCATAATTATATGCAATGATATATGTTCGTTTCGACAAGCCAGATATAAGCTCTTCCTAGCATAATAAAATAGAACATCTTATTATAATACGCGTTTACATAACGAATTATGTAATTAATAACATTTCGTGATGCGGGAAAATGATTTCGAAATGAATGCAAAGGAAAATATCGCATGATGTATGCATTAGTAAATATGAATGCAAATTTTTCTAGAGTTGTGCAATTTATTGTCACATAATGAGTTGCGAATCGCGACTATATTTGGAAATCTCGCTGTTTACGTACTCGTTGCACAGAAGGCGATAAACTATGCAGAAATTGCACGTTTGCTTAATTATATAATACAAAATAATGATTTGATTTCGGTAGAGAATAGGACCTCCATCCTATGCTCCTTTCTGTGCAGGTTTCCTATAATCCGTTGGTCAAATTCTTGTATACGAGGTGTGCTAATTAAATAACGAGACTTATGTGAGAAAATTTCAAATAAACTTATATTTAACTTTTATTCATTTCAACATACTCTTCTCCCCTATCTATACACCGCTATATACGTATCTTCCACTATTCAAAACAATGCTGTAGTTTATCAGTTGTCAGCCTCTGCAACAACTCTGCCGTTTTTACTTTTACATGTCCAACACATTGAACATGCGTTTCCTTTAATGCATTTTAGGAACAGGTAAAAGTCACATGGTACGAGATATGGCGATACGGAGGATGCTCAAGCACAGAAATGCGCTTGCGTGCTAAAAACTGCTTCGCAGATAGGGTATTGTGAACTGGTGCAGAATCCATGAGTCGTTTTTCCACAAATCCGGTCTTTTCTTCCTTACCCTTTCCCTCAATTTGATTAGGACTTCTTTGTAATATTTGTGATTAACCGTTTGACCCTATAAAACCCAGTCAGTCATGATAATACCCTTGATATCGAAAGAAACGATCAGCATTGCCTTCGATTTCGACTTGCTCATTCGTGCTTTTTTCTGTCTTGGCGATCCGACGGCCTTCCAATTTGACGAGATTGACGCTTTGTTTCCGGGTCATATTGGAAAAAGTTTCATCACATGTGGTGATTTTTGTGAGTAAATCTGGTTCTTCTAGGATGTCAGAGTAAATGTTTATCTTCTTTTTTGTTGCTGAGTGAGGTTTTTCGGCACTATTTTTGCACAGACTTTTGTCATGTTTAATTCATCGGGCAAAATGTGTCTACTGTTTTTTTGTTAATGTTTACCATATGCTCAGACGTCGGTCTTTCCGCACAATTTCATTAATTTTCTGAACATTCCCTTCAGTCTTTGTAGTCACAGGTCGACCAGGACGTTCATAATTTTCGACCTCTTACCGGCCTTTAGAAAACAGTTTGTGCTATTCGAAAACTCGCGCACGTTACATAACATTATTACCAAACACCTCCTTTAACATTTGCAAACATTCAACTGGCATTTTTTTAATTTGACAAGGAATTTCAGGTTAATTCGCTGCTCGATTTTTATGCCAACCATTATCACAGCACTACGAAGTAACAGTGTCCTCTGCAATTAAAACTTCAAAGTAAACTAAAGCAGATAAGGAGACGAAACTACGTGTTGTTGCTTCGGAAGTATCAAGATCAATGACATTCCAATTACAGCCTCACCTGATGCGGCTGCGCGATGTAAGGATCGTAGGCTCGTTATTTAATTGCCACACCTCGTATTATTGCTAGCCATATCGATAGGGAGAAACGAAATACGTGTCCCTGTTATTTTCCAAATCTATTCTCTATCTACAATAAATTTACAGTCATAAGTTACTGAGGCATATGGCCATTTATTCCGAGAACAGAATTAAAGAAATTGCACGCGTAAATCATTTAGTATGGAAAGACGTCTCAGTGAATGTGCAAAACATAGAAGAGTTGTATCAAAACAAAACTGAAACGATTAACATACATTGATACAGTTTCAAGAAAGTTATAAATCTATTGCGAAGTATGTAAGATTTTTACTACAGTGACTTGGTTTTATTAAGTATATAGTGTTGGAGATACGATATTAAATCCTGCCATTTTATCACATGTGTATATTCTGGAATTGAAAGGTCAAGTTCAAGTGATTTCCAACGAGCCGCTTAAGGTTTTTGACACCAGCCGATTCAACTTTACTATCAAAAGATTATACTGGTAAACATGAGTTTTTTTCCTATATCCTTCTGCGTGTATTTTATGCATTTTTTATTTCGATTTTATTATTCCGTCTGTGTTTTGGTAATACTACGCGTAAAATGTATCTCTATAACTGATATGTCAGTTATAGCATGAAAACTTTCTACCTATTTAGAAAGTAATTAAGACATTATATCTCTTTATTCAATAACTCAGAAATAACTCAGAAGGGTTGTGTACTTCCTAATCTCCAATCAACTTATAATAGATATATGCCCTACAAGTTGCGAGGAATAGCTTTCACGGGAGTCCATAGGTCAATAAAAATTTAAACATTTATTATTTTCAACATAGTAAATATTTATACAAAATTAGGTTTCAAATATATAATTTTACTGCACGTCCTTTTGTCATATGGTAAATAGAGGCAAATTGTGCGGCTTTTTTAAGAATAAATAAAATATAGATGGCGCACTGAATTTGTCTGGGTATGTGGGCATTTAAAAAGTGTGATGTATGACATTTATAAAAATGGCTTCATACACGATACGACAACGCGTTCAAATTGTTGAATTATTTTATGAAAATAAGCGTTTTGTGAAAAGAGTTTTTCGAAAATTACGTGAATTTTATGGTTTACATAATCGTCCATCTGAAAGCACTATTGGTCGAATTATTAAAAAATTTCATGAGACCGGTTCCGTAGAAGATCAAAAAAGTGAAAAATACCGTCGTAGTGGTCGTTCACGAGAAAATATTGGTTTGATTCGTGAAAGTGTTGCTGAAGATCCTGAAATGTCCATTAGACGACGTTCACAACAATTTGGACTTAGTGTATCAACAACATGGCGTATTTTACACAAGGATTTAGCTCTGAAGGCATATAAGGTTCAAATAACATAGGAATTGAAGCCTCTAGATCATTTAAAACGTCGTTCATTTGTCGATTTCATTAATGAACAACCAGCTGATTTTTCTCAAAAAATAATGTTTTCCGATGAGGCACATTTTGAACTTGGTGGCTATGTTAATAAACAAAATTGCCGTATCTGGGGTGAGGAAAATCCACGAATTATTCATGAGAAACCTATGCAGTTACTGTTTGGTGTGCATTATAGCCAGGTGGTGTAACTGCACCTTACTTCTTTGAAAATGCTGCTGGTGAAGCTCAACTGTCAATGGTGATCGATATCGTCGGATGATAACCGAATTTTTGTGGCCTGAATTAATGAATATTGATCTAGAGGATATGTGGTTTTAACAGGATGGCGCTACGCCTCACTTAGCACACGAATCAATTGATTTATTGTGAGAAGATCATGTGATTTGACACCGTTAGACTATTTTCTTTGGGGTTATGTGAAAAGTCAGGTTTATAAAAACAATCCACAGTCAATTCCTGCTTTGAAAGATGAAATTATTCCTGTCATTGGTGAGATAGATCCTCAATTATGTCAAAATGTCATTGAAAAGAGGAGGCCATTTGACAGATATTATTTTTCGAATATAAATGTCATAATTAATACTTCAATTACCAATAAAAAGTTTTTGAAAGCGAATGCAAATTATGTGTTTTATTTATTCTTTAAATTTGAAACAGCCTTTATATATAAGATCAAAGGGCTCTCTGGACAATACATTATCGAAGTAGAAATCTAGAATGTTTACTTTATTTCGTTGGTCTCTATCTAATCAAAACAAAAGTACTATATTTGATCTATCTGCTTTGAAATTTCGCTTATTCATTTACTCGTAATTAAACGTGGACTGTTTGCACGTATTTTTTTTTAATTTCTATTTTCGTATGCTATGTATGTTAAATGTTTCAGTTTATACATTGTAATGTTTACAATTCATTACTTGAAAATGAAAATAAATAGTAATGATGTGGTGCAACTGCAGGTTTTTTCCACTAAATCGATTAGTGTGTTATACTATTCAAATTTTATTAACCTTGGTATTTTATATATATAATAATTTCAATATTTACATAAGTAATAGAATTAATTAATCGATTTTACATTTAATTCAATATAGGGTATATTAAGAACGTCTGAAAATGAAATTGAACCTTGTATAAAATTTGCAAAAGTTTCTTTACTATTATTATTCACTAAATAAATGATCTTAGCAGATCAAATATATATATTTCAGGAATCGTATGAGCTGCCACTAATTATATACAATTGCTGATTAACGAATTATTAACAAATATTAGCTGAAATTATCTGATCTCACTCAGTAGCTTTTAGTTTCTTTTCGTACCGTAATGTCCAAGTTTCTGAAATACACAGTCTGTCGCAGAGACAAACGAACTTTTTAAAATAGTAATTCTTAGTGGCGCCATCTATTAAAAGAATATGCGTCGGTGAAGTAGATCTTTCACCAATGTTATATCAAAATATCATGACATTTGAATCATTATAAGCAGAGAAATTGCGCATAAAGTAACAGTGTGTATTTGGCATTGGTCGAAAAATGAACTTCGAACAAGGAGGAAATATCGAGTTCTGTTTTAAACTCGGTAAATCGTTTGCTGAAACGTTTAATTCGATGAAATAAGTGTATGGTGATGGGCGTTTATCACGTACAAGTGTCTAGGAGTGATATAAATAATTACAGCCGGTCGTACGGACATAATTTACGAACATCCTGGTGTAAAAAATCTGTGGTTGCGGAAAGTAACATCGAACTTGTGCGTGAATTTATCAGAAATTAGCCGAAATCCTCATTGCGATGCGTGGGAATGGAATTAAATATTATCAGAGATTCAATTCATCGCATTTTGACACAGTATTTGGGACTGAGAAAGATTTGTGCATGGTTCGTACCACACAAGCTAACTGAATTCTCCATTGTACAGACTTGATTAAATACTCAAAAAAGGACAAAATCTCCAGGTATTCTATTGTTACTAGCTATGAGACGTGGTGTTTTCAATATGATCCAGAGATCAAGCGCCAAAGCTCTGAATGGAATCTTCCAAGCGAAGAAAGACCGAAAAAAGCCGTTTGGAGAAGTCAAAAGTGAAGACAATGTTGATTTGTTTTTATGATTCGAAAGGCGTACTACAAAGAGTTTGTACCAATTTGTCAAACAGTCAATGCTGTATATTATATATTATGGTGTTATGAAGCGTCTTTTGGTGCGTATTCGTCGTATGCGTAATCGTCGTGTGCGCCCTTAATATCGTGAAAATGGTAGCTGGCGTTTGTTATAATAATGCACCATCTCGTCGCTCGACGCTTATTGCTGATTTTCAATTTAATGTATTTTAACACAGCATTTGGAGCTGAGAAAGATTTATGCAAGGTTTGTACAACACAAACTAACTGAATTCAACATTGTAAAGCTCTGAATGGAAGCATCAAAGCATAGAAAGACTGAATAAAGCCATTTGGAGAAGTCAAAAGTGAAGACAATGTTGACTTGTTTTTATGATTTGAAAGGCATAGTGCACTAAGAGTTTGTACCAACTAGTCAAACAGTAAATGCTGTATATTATAATAGCTCGGTGTTATGAAGGTTCTTTTGCCGAGTATTCGTCGTATGCGCCCTCAATATATAAAAATGGTAGCTGGCGTTTGCTACATGTTAATACACCATCTCATCGCTCGACACTTATCATTGATTTTCTGACACAAATGGCATCTTAACCATCAATCATTCACCATATTCACCGGATTTGACCCCCTGTGATTTCTATTCTCCAAACTACATTTGTCGATAAAAGGACAGCGTTATGCCGACGTGGAAGCCATTAAAAGGGCGTCGACAGCGATCTTGAAGGACATCTTTAAAAATGAACTTAAGAATTCATTCAACATGTTAATTGACCGTGCAAAACTTTGTATTGAAGCCGAAGGCGACTACTTTGAATAAATTAAAAGCATTTTACCAAAATAGTAAGCTTTTGTTTTTATTTTAAAAAAGTTCGGTTTTCTCTGCGACAGACAGTGTATATGACAACGGTGGATCACTATTTTCATTTCTTTCTACTCCACAGTTATCTCATTTATTTTGAGAGTTTTGATATGCTTGTCAAATATCACCATGTCATCCACACAATATATTTTCCATTATTTTTTGCATATTCCAGTAACAAACAAATCTTTAATTCTATTTTGTATTTCCTTCATTCTAATTCTAATAGTAAGATTTCAGCTAGTTTGAGAAACATATTTAGCGTGGCCCAATTTCAATTACAGACAGTATATTAATTTCAGTTATATTCATTTCAATAAACAACAGCGACAATTTCTTTTGTTTACAAAAACAAGTATCACAGCATCATTAAGCAAGGTATATTAATTGAACTAACCTAGGATAAATGTTAGTCATTTAATTGCAAGCAAATAATGCTAATATATTCAGAAATGTCCGACGCTATTCCTGTAATATTTGCATTTTTGTGTAGACAAAGTTTTAGTTTCAAGCGAACGCCGGTCTGTGTCAGTTTTTCTTACTTTACATTCGAAACTTTACAGTTATATAAAAAGTTAATTATGTATATAAATTAAATATTCTGGTAGAAAAGAGGTAAACGAACTCGTAAATAATAGATCTTTCATACACCGTTGTGTATAGAATAGGACGTGAATGTTAAAAAAATATAAAAAAGAGGCAGAAATATATAATAATAAAACGAAACAGTTGACGACTACAAAAAGTTTGATAAATTTGTATTTAAGTCATTTATAAATGCATAATATTTATAAGTAAACTAAATAAAACGAACTTAAAGTGCAGTTATACTAAAAAAAATATGAAAAGAAATCTTAATAAAACAAATTTGTGCGAGGTAATTGGAATGTTATTATGGCGTTTTTTATCTCGAATATTATCAGTTTAACAGCGGGAAAACTTTTCACTTAACTCACATAAGTATACACTATCGCTCATAAGTATTTGGTCACCCTTGTTTCATTACAGTTTCTATGGAAAGGTTATAATTATAAGATTTATTTCTGTAGTAAGAAATAGTTTCATAGTAAACATTAAAATCTATAAAAGCATATTCAGAAATAATTATATGATTACCATATTATTCACAATGAATGATAATACCCTAAAAAACCTCCAGATAGAATAATTGCACTGAAGGGATTAGATCTCTCAATTCTTGGAAATTTTCGATTGTTATGATTTTATTTTAAGGTAGGGTGTTGTTGTAAACTATTAAGTATTTATACTTGGGTATTTTGGCAAAATTGCAGTTAGTTTTTTCGGTTAGAAATGCCTAAACGGAAAGAATCGAGTGTAGAAACACAATCGGTTTATAATCGCATACAAAAAAACTGGCAAAAGCAACCGCAAAATTGCCACAGAACTTAAATTAAATCAGTCCACCGTGGGTGATATCATCAAGAAACACCGCGAATGTGGAAGAGTGTTGAACAGAACTCGAAAAGGCAGACCAAGGGCAGCAACAGCAGAAGATCTTGCAATGGTGGTAACAAGCAAGAGAAATAGACGAAAAACAGACCCAGAAATCACAGCAGAAATGAATGCTGTTCGTCGAAAACCCATAAGTGTGTTCATAGTTAAACGGCGATTAAAAGAAGCCGGTCTTCGTTGACGAACTTCAAAGCGGAAACCGTTTCTACGCAAGCAAAACAAGCAAAAACGTTTAAAGTGGGCACGCGATCACCAAAATTGGACCATAGAACACTGGAATAAAGTATTGTGAACCGATGAATGCAAATTCGAATTTCAGTTCACATATATGAAAATTAAAAAATACAATCATTTTAAATGAAAAACTAAGAACTTAAGTATATATTTATAGGTAAAGAAAAAAAAAACAGATGAAACCGACGTTGTTCCACAAACTCTTCAACCACCGATATTATTTCCTATGAAAGGGATCTGAAAACAACCTATTCGTATTCCTGCACATGTGTTAATCACCATTGTTAATCAAGTTAACAAGAAATTTCGTACTGGTTGCATCCCTTCGACAAGACAGATATTGAAAGCAATGTCTAACCAGTAACGCCTCATAATCAACTCCCCTTAATGTGTATGTACCGACAAGCCGGTAAGATAAATACTTTAGAAATCTTTTCTGAATTTTCTCCAGAAACAAACTCTGATAAATATAGCACGGATACCATACCACCGAGGCATACTCAAGCTTAGTTCGAACAAAAGCATAATATAAAACCTTGAGAGCAGCAATATTATAGAACTGTCTGCAAGAACGCCCAAGGTAACCAAGGGCACGTAATGCCGAAGCACATATAGTAGTGATGTGATCTGTAAATTTCAATCTGGAGTCAAACATGACCCCAAGATCCATAATTCCCGATTTCATCAAAATGACAGTGTGATCAATGGCGTACTGGCTAATAAGGAGATTATTGCTTTCGGTAAAAGTGACAACAGCACACTTATCAGCATTAATAGTAATATCATTCTGCACACACCAATCATTAATTATATTAAGATTATGTATCATTTATTTATTTATTTAATTCTTCTAATAAAATATTTCCTTATATAAATATTATTGACATTTTCAATAAACCAAGTTAAATATAAATTCACATAACCTGTTTATGACTCGCTTGACCATTTAAATTCGTCTAAAATCCATGACATTTAAAATTTGCCGATCAGCTGATCTGGCTTGTTTTTAAACGATCCAACCCGTTCACTTGACAGCTAAAATATAACCATGCTTCTTGTACATTTATACTGGACAGATTTGAAATGTAATTCCGATATTAAATATGAAAAATTACACAAATGAACGAATATTACATATTATATAGGTATGGCAACAGAGAATGATGTTCCCATTAACTTTCTGCGTACTTTTTAAAACGCGAATGAAGTATAGTATAGCAAGAGATCAGTTTTCGGTACTTCTTTATAATTTATGAATGGATTACGCGTTGGTAGCCGTTTATATTTCGGGAAATGGCAGCACTATTAGTGTTGCCTCTGATCTGATGATTGCATCGTGAAGTTTGTCATTTTTAATAATATATTGTATTTACCTTGACAATTTTATTATCCGGTCGCTATTTCTATTGTTGACAGTAACGAAAATTTTATGTCAGCGAAAAAACGGAATTAACTCGCGAACATTTTCATGCAATTATTTTTCATAACTTTCAGCGTGGATTATCTCTACAAGAATGCATCGACGAGCTGAAATCTTTATATGGTTATGAAACAGCATCGAAAACTACAGTATATCGTTGGTATAGTGAATTTAAACTTGGACGGCGTTCTTTGGACGATGAATTTAGTGAAGGAGGTCTTACAAATGTTGTTGTGTCGGAAAACATCAATGCAGTGTCTGGATTTATAATGCAAGACTGTCATGTGACATACCGTGAGATCGAGGCATCTCTAGGTGTTAGTAACACCAGTGCGTATAAGATCTAGCGTGAACATTTAGCCGTTGAGAAGCTATGTTCACGTTGGGTATCACATAATTTGACAACCGCTCAAAAAAGGACTCGCGTCGATTAGTGCCGAGAAATGCACAAGGAATACAATGGCGGTGCTTTAGAGAACATTTATAAAGTCGTCACGGGTAACGAATCTTGGATCTTTACGTGTGAGACCGATAGTAAACAGCAGTCTACTGTGTGGGTATTCCAAGATGAGCCAAAACCAACAGAACTTGTTCGCGCTCGAAGCACATCAAAATAAATGGTCGTCCGTTTTTTCGGAAAAACCGGGCACGTTGCAACCGTGCCTTTAGAGAGTTGTAGAACGGTCAATTCCGAATGGTACACAACTATTTGTTTGCCAAAAGTTTTTGAAGAAATAAGAAAAATAAACCTAAAACTTCAAATCAGTCATGACAATGCGAGCTCTCACAGGTCGGTTCGAACAATATTGAATATTTGACAGGACAAAACATTGAATTGATGAGCCATCCGTCGTACAGCCCTGATCTAGCAACTTGTGATTTCTTTTTGTTCCCACACGTGAAGAATAAACTTCATGTTCCTATGCCGGAAGAGGCAGTTGAGGCATTCGAAAATCATATTTTGGAGATACCGCCTTCACAGTGGCAGTAATACTTTTCGGATTGGTTTAAAAGAAGGCAAAAGTATATTGATTTTCAAGAAGAATATTTTGAAAAGCAATAAAGCTATTTTCGATAATAAAAATTTTTTTTTTGGTTGCTATTCCCGAAATATAAACGGCTACCCTCGTAGTATAGGAAGAGTTTAGAATTCGTTCACGTTTGTAACGAGCGTATGTTCTCGCCATGGAAACTGAATTGAGAGGTAAAAATACGAGGGAGCGTTTTTATATTCGCGGAATAGGGGACAAGGGGTGGAAATAAAAAAACCAAATTATTTTTCTTTTTGAATATATTCACCTGCAAGACGGATACATTTTTCACATCTTTCAATTAATTTATTTATACCCTCATAAAAAAATGATTTCTCTTTATCTGCAAAATACGCCGAAACTGCCTCCTTGACTTCATCATCGGCAGTAAATTTTTTACCCCGCAGCTCTTTTTTCATTTTCGGAAACAGGTAATAATCACTGGGGGCCAGGTCTGGGCTGTAGGGTGGGTGATTCACAATTTCGAAGCCCACCTTATGCAGGGCAGCTAACGCAACGCGGCTCTTGTGGACGGGCGCGTTGTCGTGCAAAAGCAGAACACCTTTTGTCAATTTTCCCCGTCTTTTCTCTTTAATGGCTTCTCTTAGTCGCTCTAATATTGAAGCGTAATATTCTCCGGTTATAGAAACACCTTTATCTTTATAATCAATCAACAATATTCCTTCAGAGTCCCAAAATACCGTTGCCATGAGTTTCCCAGCTGATTGTGACACTTTAAATTTCTTGGGAGGTGCTGTGCCCTTTTTATGCCACTGCATGGAGTCTTGTTTGGACTTAGGTTCACAATGATGAACCCAAGTTTCGTCTCCAGTAACAATTCCACTCAATACACCATCCTTGTCTTCATTACAGAGGTCCAAAAATGCACGCGAACACTCTACGCGCTGTTGTTTTTGCGGCGGCGTGAGCATTCTCGGCACCCATCTTGCGCTGACCTTAGACATGCCGAGATGATCGTGTAGGATTTTAAAAATTGTCGTATCGGATACTCCAACCATTTCTGCGAGTTGTTTCTTCTTTAGTCGAGCATCTTCGAGTGCAATTTGTTCAACTTTTTGGATAAGTGGTCACCTCAATGCTCCTGCCCGGCCTCGGGTCGTCTTCAAGGGATTCCCTTCCTTGTTTAGATAAACTATGCCACTTGTACACCATGGTTTTTCCTGGTCAAGAGTCGCCGTAAACCAATGACATCTCATTCATTATGGTCGCGACTGATTTTCCTTGCCTGGTAAGGAACTTTATAACGGCACGATATTCGATTTTTTCCATATTTCACTTTTCACTCCTGATTATGTTACTTGGTTGACGATAGCTCAAAGACTAACTGTCTAATAACAATGAAACTTCGTATTTATACTAATCATGAGTCGCTGCATAGGCCATGCCCCCAATGCGCCTACTCACCCCTCTACAACTCGCTCATTCCGCGAATATAAAAACGCTCCCTCGTATATGAGAATAGAATAGAACAGAAAATAGATTAAAAATAGGGAAGCACGAGAAAGTATGAACAAGTATTTAAAAAAAATTATAGAGAAGAAAAGAAACGCTATATGTTAAAATATATGAATATATTCTATTACGTAACTCTTATTTTGCATTTAATATTCTAATGCATTAAAGATACAAATATGAAAGATAAGATAGTTCAGTTAAAAATGAGAGAAAACAATACATAAGACGTCGCCAAAGAAATCGAAAAAATAGTAATTGAATACCAAACGTGAATATATATATTTGGTGATTGTTACATTAATTATATCTAAAATTACAATTGTATAAAGCAATTAGTTCATTTATATAATATAAAGTGAAAAGAAAGCGAACAATTAATTAATATACAGTCAGTCGCAAAAGCATTCGATCGCATTGTGAATGTTGAATATCAAATGTGAACATTCGGCTACGATAAGGCATAGTTACTTCCATTTGACAACGTTAAAAACTATAAAAACCTCTAATAACAATATGAAAACTGTTATTATTTACAACTACAAAAGAATTTAAATATTCTAACATCGAATGTCGAGATTTCGTACACTTAATTTTCATATTTCTCTATTGTAAGCCATAAATTTGCAACGAATTCGGTAAATTCTCTTTATAGTATTAGTGCCGTACCTGGAACCACGGCAAAACTCGCACAGAAACAAAGTCTGTACCAAACTTATACCCTCGAAAACCAAACAGACACTGTAGACTCGTTTGAAAAACGTAGTTCCAGGTGAGATATTGTGATTAATCATCTGCTGCTGATGACTTAGTCGTCGAAATATGTATACAGAATACGAAAATTATAGTGGAAAAAAAATTATATTAACCTTATTTGATTAATTTAACCACCCACAGCCTCAATTAAAAACGAACACTTTTGTAACTTTTGTTAATTGAATTTGCAGAAGAGTTCTTGGTGGAACATGTAATATAAGAACTATGGCTAGCAAATAAAATTAAAACAATTGAAATTTGTTCTTTCTCTCATACGTTTCGATATTATTGACACCATTTTCAAAGCTGTGCTTTGAAGTATTTCAAACACTTGAAGCTTGTTTTACTGGTTTTTATTATTTCCCACATACGTTTCAGGATTATTTATATTATTTTTAAAGGTACGATTTGAAGCTCAAATTGGTAAGAAACTACTATCAGGTGTTTTTTTAAGAGCTCGAGAAGTTAAAATGATAACACAAGACAGAAATATTGTTGGAATGAAATTTTTTTTATTATAATCCGGTAGATAATTTCATGGCATTTATTTTTTAAATATGATTTCCGTCAAATGTCCGCCGCGGCTACGAGTTACATGGTCCATTCGATCAGTTCAATTCTTGGCTACTTTTTCCAATAAATCTGGCAGTATGGCGTCAATGGTGGCTTGAATATTGGCTTCCAATGCTTCAAGAGTTGCTGGTTTGTCGGTATAAACCAATGACTTAACATAGCCCCATAAAAAGTAATCTAGAGGTATTAAATCGCACGAACGAGGGGACCACTATACAGGACCACTTCTGGAAATAAAGTTGTCACGAAATTGATTTTGCAATAAATCGATTGTTAAGCGCGCTGTATGGCAAGTTGCGCCATCTTGTTAGAACCAAATGTGGTCAATGTTCAGCTGATTAATTTTTGGAAACAAAAATTCAGTCAGCATGGCTCGATAGCGCTCGCCATTCACCGTAACGGCAGCTCCTTCCTAATTTCGAAAGAAATGAGGACCGATAATGTGGCCAGCGTGTAAACCGCACCAAACAGTCAATATTAATGGATGTAATGGTGATTCGTTAACGGCTTGAGGATTGTCTTCGCTCCAAATATGGCAATTTTGCTCTTTGACGTAGCCATTTAAGTAGAAATGAGCTTCATCACTAAACACAATTCTTTAATAAAAATGCTCATGTTTGGTGAGGTTCAAATGAGCCCAATCAGCAAAAATACGACACAAACGATGGTCGTTTGGCTTCAATTCTTGCACGAGCTGTATTTTATAGGCACGTAAGCCAAGATCCTTACGTAAAATTTTCCACGTAGTCGAAGGACAAAGGCCAACAAGTTGAGAACGACGACGAATTGACATTTCGCCGTCTTCTTCAATACTTCGCGCTATAGCAGCAATATTCTCTTCGGTACGCACATTTCTTTGTCTTGTTGATGTTTCTGAATCGAGAAGAGTAAAATTAGTGCGAAAACGATCAATAACTGCACGAATTACTTGCTCACTAGGCCGATTATGTTGACCGTAAAATGGACGAACTGCTCTATGAACTTCGCGAACAGATTTATTTTTTTCAAAGTAAATTTCCATAATTTGGAAACGTTCTAGCGTTAAACGATTCATGATGACTTGTCGAACCTTACTGACCAGAAATGTCAACACAGTTTGACATTATCAGCTGTCAAACTATAGTTATCGACATCGATAGTTCTCATGCAGCTTAAAAAACGCCCATTACAAAGCTACAAAACATTGTAGCTTAGAAAATGGTATCAATAATACCAAAACGTATGTAAGAAAGAGTAAAAACTAGTGTTGCAAATGTCAAGTGTTTGAATTTCATTTACTTATCATACTTTTGTAATTAATTACAAATATTTATCATATTTGGTACTATTTGTATATTACGTTGTATACATTTTCGAGTAAAATTAACAATAATTGTATATGTCATGCATTTTCGTTATATAAACACATATATTTACTCAATACTTTCGGCATCTCGTTATATATATGTACATTTGTAATGCAAATATACAGGATTCTAATTAATTTAGGATTGGGATTATGATATTTCATAACTCGACAGTATGAGTGCATGTCATTTCGGATAAAAAAGAATTAATAATGCAAACAATTATTTCTCGTTCAATTTCAGGTATAAATAATTTACATAAGGTTTAAAAACGAAATTTTAAAAGATACTATTCTAAATTATTTATGCATTTCAGGATTATTTCAAATGTTTACTAATTATTATTGATAATCAGGTAGAGATAATGATGTCGATATTTACAAAAGAAGACGAAGTTTTTGAAGATTAAAACAGAAGTCAGCGAAAGTTGAGAAATGAGATAGGATAACAGAATAGATTTAGAAATGGGAGAAATATTAAACACGTAACAAAAAAAGGAAATATACGAGATCAAACTTTTCCGTAGCTTTTGAGTAAGCTCTCGAAAAAACTTCCTAAAGAAACAATTAGAAAGAGATTACAGCCCACTACAACCAGTGATAGCCAACTTATTCATGGAAGCTACTAAAGAAGAAGATGCAGATAGCAGCGAATAGGAACCATGATACATTGATGATGCATTCGTGACTTGACCACTTGGGAAAGAAAAACTACATGAATTCTTCGATCACATCAACAAATAACGCGCCCCTATAAGGTTCGCGATGGAAATGGAAGAAGAAGGAAGACTACCGTTCCTAGATGAAGCGCTAGACCGTACACAGTCGGGAAAACTACAGTATGGAATACACACGAAGAAAACACATACTGATAGATATCGGCATGCATCTCATCACCATCCTAAACAGAAGAAAACTGTTATTAAAATGTTAATGCATACAGCGGAAATGATCAGCGACGCCGAACAGTTGGAGAAAGAAAAGCGAATGTAAGAAGAGGCCTAAGGAAGCACAGATTGGTAACGTCACCAACAGAAACAGAACTCACTAGAGGATTCGTTCGTTTAGCTCATATGTCTGGAGTAATTGAGAAGATAGGAAGCATGTTGATGAAGAAGAATGTAAAAGTCTGTTTCAGTACTGCTACCAATTCGACATAAATTTTCTGAAACCAAGGATAAGATACCACGAGCAAAAGGAGAAGGGGTCTACCAGTTCATATGCGAGTGTGAGACCTACACTGGACGAACAGGGAGATCAAAAGACTAAGCAACATCAGGACGATACACAAAAGAAAAGAATCAGAGAATTAGCAGTTCGAGAACGGACACAAAGTAAACTTTGAAGAAGCGAAAGTATAGAAACTACGAAGAACTACCATCGAAGAATCAATCGAGAAATGGAGAAGTCATCACCAAGATAAAGACGGGTTCAAGCTTCAGTCGTGAGGGCGATTGTAGATCTAGAAAAGTCAATCACCTATTCCCCCCATGTTTCTTATGCTCCCTATTAACTTGTCCATTATTAGATTAAATAAAAGTGGGCTTAAATTGTCGCCTTGTTTGATTCCGGTGTTCGTGAAGATATCACGTGTTGCTTTGTTATTGACTTTTATCTCTGTATAACATTTCTAGTTGAATTCCTCTATGAGTCTTATGATCTTTGGAGATACATTCCTACTAGTTTGTAATTCTAAACATTACAATTTAATCCGACTGTGCTGGCAGCTAATTCACAGAGGTGCGTGCCAAAAGACTCTACTGTAACTCGACGTGTGGCGTCACTTAAAATACGATTAAGTAGAGTTCTACATAAAGAATTTTACACAGCCACGAATGGGCGACACTTGGGTCTGTTGCAGTGATATTTCTCTTTTTGAAACTTTTGGGATACATCATGATTCTAGTTCGTGTTGATTTTTCATAGACCCAACTACAGGACGATTGGTAAAAAAATAAAATCGGAAATTTAAAGAGAAAGAGGCCGCAGTAAAAGCTAATGGTCACATTAACGAATCAAAAATTTAAACAAATTTAAAAAAATATTTGTTATAATTGTTTGAAGTAATACTTTTTAAGATTTTAAAACATTATGTGTAATTGTAATAGGTATTGCACTTGTTTTTCAATAATTTTCTGGGTAGGCGAACACTTATTGCCAGTAATGTGTGTCACTCGATGGCAAAAACTTGAAATTTATTGGCCAGTGTTATTACATATAGCCTGTTACTTACTATTTACAACTACAAGTAGGAATGGGCACCTAATAGTAATATTTTTTTTCAATTTCCGCATTTTTCAATTATCAAAAATTTAGATCAGTTAATCGACCAAGGTTAACGGGATCGACGTATCTCCCTCACGGCAACTAGCATGTGCAGATACGTACGTATGTATGTATGTATAATTTTTTCGTACCAAGAGTGATCTATTGTACCGATTGCACACAAAAAAAATAAACTTTGCTTTGCATATTAAACATTAATAGTGCAATTGACCTTGAATTTCCATAGTCGACGGGCTATGCAAACTTAGTACTCCAATCGTTCGATCTTTTTCTCTTGTACATTTTCAAATTACATAAATTATCAATTTATCAACGTGTTGTGTGCACGGCCAGAAATTATAAAAGGTTATGCTAGAAGTACAAGCATGTAAAATATAGGTTAATGAAATAACAGAATGTCGAATTATTACTAATAATGAGTGTACTTGAGATTGTAAATGTACTTATTTGTCATTTTCTTATGATTAAATACACTTTAAGCACGAGAGATTACAAAGTTATTTTTAGTTGTCACTTGACTCTGACACAAATTTATCGACTTTATTAATTCATATGTAATGCTATTTATAAAAATGACGGTTATTTTTAATTAGACGCCGTGAGAATTAAATATAAATACGTGAAGATTTGAAGATTGATAATTAGCTTGTTTACGAGCGTACACTACCGGTCATAAATTAGGGATTTAATTGTGTATCGATACGTGGCTTCGTTCACTTACGTAATTCATTGATGATAATTGAAACAACAGCTGTTTGTATGTTCCTGGAAGTTTACTAGGAATAACTGTATGTTTGTGTTAAACAAATAAATACTATAATAAGAATACAATACGTCATTTTCAATAGTTTTATGGATTTCTTGATTTTTCTTTCTTTAAATCTTTGTTTAAGATTGTTCATAATTCATAACTAAGGGAACAAAGCGATGGACACCGATGTGGGGCGAGCGAGTTCCAGCATTGTCGATAGCTTGCATCACGTAATATGTCAGTTTAATACCGTCATTTGTGTATTATTTATTTAAAAGTGGAAAATTCAATTGTTGACATTCTAAACTTATTATTTATTTGTGGAGAGTGAAAAAAGTTAGCAAATACAATTTTCCACAATCATTATCGGCGAGTACGGCGGGTGCGATATTATGTCCCATCCAAGTTCTTTTGACGCTTCCTTGACTGGTTTTGCTGTATGAGACGGCGCGTTATCGTGCTGTAAAATCACTTTACCGTGTCTTCGGACTCATTCTGGACGTTTTTCTATCAATGTATGGTTCAAATTGAAAATCTGTTGCCGGCAGTGACCATTATTAACTGCTTTACAAGGTTTCAACCGTTCGTAATACACCACGCCACTCTGGTCCCATCAAACACAGAGCATTGTCTTGCGACCAAAACCATTTGGCCTTGGAGTGGATGAACCGTTTCGCCAGGTGTAATCATCATTTTTTGCGCTTAGGGTTTTCGAAGTAAATTCATTTTTTATTAACCGTCACTATTCGATGCAGAAATGACTTCCGATCATACCTTTGAAGCAGCATTTTAAAGGCGATTTTTCGATTTTCCATTTGCCTGCCATTCAATTGATGTGGCACCCATTTTCCCATCTTTTGGATTTTTCCCATTGTTCCTAATCGGCCACTAATCGTTTCTTGGGCCACGTTTAACGCTTCTGCTAATTGTTTTTGAGTTGGGTCGCGTCTTCAAACTTTTTCGGTTTACCACAGCGTTCTTTGTCCTGCACATCGAAACCACCACTTTTAAATTATCGAAACCACACCTCACATGTTATTATGGTTGGAGCATGCTCACCGTAAGTTTCTATCAGCAAACGAAGACTTTCAGCGGCTTTTTCCTTTTGATTAAATAGGAAAAGTAATGCGTGCCGCAAATGCATTTTTTCGGGCACGAAACTCGACATTTTCAAAAAGATATAAATCCATGACAGTATTACTTTCGCAAAATAGATCGTGTAAGGCTTTAAAGCTTAATGTCAGTAGAATAAAATGATATATGTGTCAAATCGTAATATTGCATGCTTAAGCCTGTAATGACTTTCCGGTACACATGGCAGGAATTAGTATTTCTAATTATTATTGGATAATAATTATTATTCTCAATCTCGACGCTGTTGTATAATTGTTTATTTATTATACATTATTTTTAATTATTAAGATTATATTGGTTAATCTTGTCTTTACCAAAGATTGTAACATTTGTGACTGTAACTTCTTTAGAAAAAAATAAATTATCTCTACACGTTGGTGATAATTAACAATTTTAAAACGGTTCGATTACTCGAAAATCGTCGCAAAATTCATAAGCATTTCCCTGAAACGATGAGAAACACAGATCACGAGGAAGATGATCTTACTTATCAGGCTTTACAAACGACCGTTTGCAGTGAAATATGTTTATTGTTCGACTGAATCCACTTTAATGATGACAAGGATTATAGGATTTGTGTGTTAAATTGTCAATTAGTAAACGGGAACGGGTTGTTATTATTGCGGAATTATTTGTATCATATGATTCGAAGCTATGCTAAGCTTACTTTAGCAATAAACAAGAATAATTATCTATCATCGTGATTCCATGGAAGTCATTTTCTTAATTAGTCCGTCGTTTATATCTGAAACGATTAACAAAGTCACGTTTACGATAGAAAATAATTTCCTTAATTTAGAATACAATTAGTTGTACACCAATTTTTCGTATACGTAAAAGGGAATGATTTGAATAAAGATAAGTTATTTTGCATATGAATACGTGTTAGTATTTGTTAACTGTATTTGGTAACAAACTCATTAGTTTGTGCATACTTAAAAGGCAAATGAATGTAAAATATATTTGTATAAATGATGTGTGAGCCAAAAATAAGACTTTGTTTTAAATTTGATGATTCGACCCAATTTATTAAGCGGGAAACGGAGCCTGTTAAACCTAACAATCTACAATATTTGGTAATTAAATTAGCCCAATGTTAATTATAATGACTAATATATTTGAAATATATATTATTGTATTTCCTAGTTTACAATTAAGTATCGGGGTCGTTAATCTCTTTCCGATCCGAAGGGGTGGTATCATACGTTTATACGAGGGTAGCCGTTTATATGTCGGGAACTGGCAACACTGTTAGTGTTGCCTACGACCTGGTGATTGCATCGTGAAGTTTGTCGTTTTTGACAATATATTTACCTTGACAGTTTTATTATCCGGTCGCTATATCTATTGTTGACAGTAAATTGAAAATTTTATGTCAGCGAAAACATGGAATTAACTCGCGAACATTTTCGTGCAATTCATAACTTTCGGCGTGGATTATCTCAACAAGAATGCATCTACGAGCCGAATTTTTTATATGGTGATGAAGCACCATCGAAAACTACAGCGTGTCGTTGGTGTAGTGAATTCAAACTTGGACGGCGTTCTTTGGACGATGAATTTCGTGAAGGTCGTCCCACAAATGTTGTTGTGTCGGAAAACATTAATGCAGTGTCTGAATTGATAATGCAAGGCCGTCATGTGACATACCGTGAGATCGAGGCATCTGTAGGTATTAGAAACACCAGCGTGCATGAGATCGTGCATGAACATTTAGCCATTAAGAAGCTATGTTCATGTTGGGTACCACATAATTTGACAATCGTTAAAAAATGGACTCGCGTCGATTGGTGCCAAGAAATGCACAAAAAATACAATGGCGATGCTTCAAAGAACATTCTTAAAGTGGTCACAGGTGATGAATCTTGGATCTATACGTATAAGCCCGATAGTAAACAGTAGTCGACTGTGTGGGTATTCCAAGATGAGCCAAAACCATCGAAAGTTGTTCGCGCTCAAAGCACATTAAAACAAATGGTCGCCTGTTTTTTTCGGAAAAACCGGTTACGTTGCACCAAGCCTTTAGAGAGTTGCAGAACGGTCATTTCCGAATGGTACTATTTATTTGCCACAAGTTTTTGAAGAAATAAGGAAAACAAACCTAAAACGACAGATCATTCTCAACCATGACAATGCGAGCTCTCACAGATCGGTTCAAACAATTGAATATTTGACCGGGCAAAACATTGAATTGATAAGCCATCCGCCGTACAGCCCTAATCTGCGATATCTTTTTGTTCCCACACGTGAAGGATAAACTTCGTGGTCGACGGTTTTTTACGCCGGAAGAGGCAGTTGAGGCATTAATTAAATGAATACGAAAATGCATTGATTTTCAAGGAGAATATTTTGAAAAGCTATGAAACTATTTTCCATAATAAAAAATTATTTTTGTTTGCTATTCCCGAAATATAAACGGCTACCCTCGTACCTTGGCAAAGTTATAGAAAGGAATGTGTATCGCAAAGTGCTAAACATACTCCCACTGTGATTCTATGATCAAGCATTACTGCAGCTGGAACAGGACCTCTGTACTTTCGTAAATGAACCAGTATCAATACAAAAATGCAATAGTAGCTGTTCTGGTGCCCGTTATTACTTCACTAGATGTAGAGGAAAATCCTATGTTTATGCAAGATGAGACTCCGTGGCATACCGCAAAATCTATAGAGAATATTAAAAAAGAATTTCTGATAAAGAATGAGCCAATAAATAAAACAACGAATGATAATGAAAATACAACAAATTTTAAGCAAATCTTTATTAATCGATGACGAAATCTACACTGATATTCACGTATAACCAGTTCTAGTTTCATTATGTATCTGGTGATCAATCCTTTACTCAAAAATATGGACAATTTATTTAAGAAAGATGCAGATCGTAGGTTAATAATTACAAATATAAGAAAGGTGACAAGGTTTTTTTAAAATTAGAACAGCATTGAGCTTTTTCCCAATGGCTGAAAAAGATTTTTTTTAAGATTATAATTTAATCAGAATTTTTGTTTAAAATTGATTTGGTAGTCTGATACATAGACCTCCGCGATCGAGGTCCATACTATCTTCTTCTGGACTTCCGGGCTGGAATAGCGTCACTGGTATAACTGCCGACGTTTCATACCCACTCGTATGATGTCCCATACGAGTGAGTACGAAACGTCAGCAGTTATACCAGTGACGCGGTTCCAGTCCGGAAGCCCAGAAGAAAATTAATTTGGTAGTGGTTCCATAATTCTCACAATTGCATTAATCATCTCAGCGTCTAGCTTTCTGGAGTATGGAGTATTTTGAAGTGCCTATTTTAAAGTATTTTAATCGATACCACATTCAATGAGATATACTAGAATATTTGTGATATTCGATACTTGAATCTCCTTCGTAGTTTACAAGAACGACAACTTGTATTGCAATTAGGTCTTTTTAACTTGATCAAATGAATACGAATATGCTTTATCATAACTGAATGCTTCTATTTGACAATCTTCAATTTTTATCAGACATACGAAAAGTTTGATGATGTTTTATGCTTAACAATTTTTAACAGCAAAATGCGAAAATAGAGCGTGTCATAGACTAATGTAACGGAAACATTTCTCAGTTGTTATTGCATAGTCGATCTATTTATATATACATGCCAATGTACAGATGTAATTGCGACAAAGGAATGACTGAACAACAGCTAAGACATCCAGTTTGACCAGTTATCAAGAAAAAAGTATACTCGCCTTTATATATAAGTATATATACATATTACCCACATGTGCACATTAAGAATTTGTATTCGTTTCTCTGTTAAATAAGTACTTTTAAAGAAACCGATAAGTTTTTTCAAATATTTACATTAGCGTGACAACGACATGCATTTTTTATTTATTTTTCGAATTATCTTTGTTGTTCATTTAAAGTTTGCGGCTTTTAATTTTTACTAATAATTTCTTACTTTACCACGTGAAGACGAATAAAAATATGCTGTGCGACAAAAAAAAGGGTATATATATATATATATATATATATATATATATATATATACAGGTGGTCAGAAATTTACGAAAAATCGTCAGATATGGAGAATTTATGATTAATTCGTAGAGCTGGTTTACGCGGGAAGAGCAATTAAGCAAGTACTTGGTAGAGTCGAGTAATTCTACCCATCTAAACGTGCAAAAACGATCCGAATATAATGGGTGTTTTTTAAGCTGCATGAGAACTACCGATATCGATAACTATGGTTTGACAGCTGATAGTGTCAAACTGTGTGGACATTTCTGTTCAGTAAGGTTTGGCAAGTCATCATGAATCGTTTACCGCCAGAACAACGCCACCAAATTGTGTTCGCGAAGTTCATAGAGCACTTCGTCCATTTTACGGTCAACATAATCGGCCTGGTGAGCAAGGAATTCGTGCAGTTATTGATCGCTTTCGCACTAATTTTACTCTTCTCGAATCAAAAGTATCAAGAAGACAAAGAAATGTGCGTACCGAAAAAATATTGTTGCTGTAGTGCGAAGTATTGAAGAAGACGCCGAAATGTAGATTCGTCGTCGTTTTCAACTTGTTGGCCTTTGTCCTTCGACTACGTGGAAAATTTTACGTAAGGATCTTGGCTTATGTGACTATAAAATACAGCTCGTGCAAGAATTGAAGCCAAGCGACCATCGTTTGCGTCACATTTTTGCTGATTGGGCTCATTTGAAACTGGCCGAAGATGAGCATTTTTATTAAAGAATTGTGTTTAGTGATGAAGCTCATTTTTGGTTAAATGGCTACGTCAATAAGCAAAATTGCCGTATTTGGAGCGAAGACAATTCTCAAACTGTTATTATGCATGACATTTAGCCGAAGAAGCTATGTTCACGTTGGGTACCACACAATTTTACAACCGCTCAAAAAAGGATTCGCGTCGACCGGTGCCAAGAAATGCACAAAAATACAATGGCGGTGCTTCAAAGAATATTTATAGAGTCGTCACAGGTAATGAATCTTGGATCTATACGTATGAGCCCGATAGTAAACAGCAGTCGACTGTATGGGTATTCCAAGATGAGCCAAAACCAACGAAAGTTGTTTGCACTGCTTTTTCGGAAAAACCGGTCACGTTACAACTGTGGTTTTAGAGAGTTGTAGAACAGTCAGTTTCGAATGGTATACAACTATTTTTTTGCAAAAAGTTTTTGAAGAAATAAGGAAAGCGAACTCTCACAAGTCGATTCAAACAATTGAATATTTGACCGGGCAAAACATTGAACTGATCAGCCATCAGCAGTACAGCCCTGATCTAGCATCCTGTCATTCGTTTTCTTTACTTTTTCTACGCCAGAAGAGGCAGTTGAGGCATTCAAAACTCATATTTTGGAGATACCGCCTTCACAGCGGCAGCAATGCTTTTCGAATTGGTTTAAACGAATGCAAAAGTGCATTGATTTTCAAGGAGAATATTTTGAAAAGCAATAAAACTATTTTCGAAAATAAAAAAATTTTTTTTGTTTGCTATTCCCGAAATATAAACGGCTACCCTCGTACATACATATTACTTACACTTGTAAATATATTCTTTTGTTTAATATTGTAAAATTTAGAAACACACGAGCATTTTCAAATTAACCATTTCTTTTTTATTATGTTCTTGCCAAAAGATTTATTCGTTTAAATGGTTTTTATTCATGTTTTTTAAAAGCAGCGTGTCATTTGTTTTTCTTTTTATCTCATGTCAGGTATATCTGCATCGACATTTGTAAATTCCCGTTGTGGGATACGTGTATACACAGGGAGATGCAGACAATGTATTTTTAAATTTTTTTAAAAGTATTAACTAAAAATATTTAGAATAAAGTTTTTTGACAAGTACACAATTTTAAAAAAATTTTAATTTAAGAAATTTTACAATATTAAACAAATGAATATATTTCTAAGAAATGTAAGTTATCACTTATATTATATATTATATATACCATACATAAAACTATTATTTTTGGAAATATAGAACTGTAAAAGGTACTGCAGGTTGAAGAAAAGAAATAATTTGAAAAAAGACGAGCCCTGCTCTGAAATGGTTAATCCTCTGCAACGTCGTTGACATAAATTAAATTTTTATTGTCCCAATGGTAGAAACTACTAATAAGATATACTATATATATATATATATATATATATATATATATATATATATATATACCTGTGGGCAAAAAATAGTTTATAAAAAAAAAGACTTTTTTAATTTAATTTTCGTGCGAAAACCCATTCGTCAAAACCCAATATTTTGCCATTTTTTTCTGGCAGGTTCTGTCAGTGACATCTGTGCCAAATGTCACATCAAAATAATCATTAGTGTTTAGTATACGCTTGTCTTTCTGAAGTACAGTAGTGAAATTATTCAACAAAGAAGTTCCATAAAATTTTGTGTGCGGAATCAAATTTCTGGTGCCGAAACGTTCAGAATGTTGCAAAAGGCCTTCGGTGATAATTGTTTGTCGCGAGCAAGTGTTTTTGATTGGTACAAATTATTCTAAGAGGGTCGAGAACGCGTTGATGACGAACCACGTCCAGGACGGCCATCAACATCAACTGATGATTTTGTGTCAACACGTCAATAGAATCAAGGAATTGTTTGTCGCGAGCAAGTGTTTTTGAGAATCGACGATTAACAGTCAGAGACCTTACTGGCATCGTTGGAATATCGGAAGGATCATTGAAAACAATTTTGAAAGATCATTTGGGCCTAAGAAAAGTGAAAGCACGATTTGTTCCAAAATCAACCAATTTTTTCGAAAAACAGCGTCGCGTTGACGTCTGTGAAACAATGCTTTCCGACTATCAAGACAAAATGAAAGGCATCATAACTGGAGATGAGATTGGGTTCTACGCTTATGACCCGGAAACAGACGATCAATCGGCCGAATATCGTATCAAAGGTGAGCCGAAGCCCAAAAAACCACGTCAAAGCAAATCAAAAATCAAGGTTAGGACAGTTTTCTTCGATTATCGAGGTGTGGTGCACTCCGAATTCCTTCCGACCGGCCAAACTGTCAACAAAGAATACTATTTGAGTGTTATGCGTCGTTTGCGCAATGCTATTCGTAAAAAGAGGCCATAATTATGGGCCGACAACTCTTGGTTTTTGCACCACGATAATGCACCGTCGCATACTGCATTAATTCTTCGTGAGTTTTTCGCCAAATTTTCAACCAATATCGTGCCGCAACCACCGTATTCGCCTGATTTAGCTCCGTGTGACTTCTGGCTATTCAGCAAACAGTATATATATATATATATATATATATATATATATATATATATATCAAACAACCGCTCTTTTTGAGTCAATTGAAGACATTAAACGTGAATCGCTACGCGCATTGAAGGCTATTCCTGAAATTGACTTTAACAACTGTTTCGAGTTTCAATTGGAAGAAACGTTGGCACAAGTGTATTGGGGCCAGGGGGGATTACTTTGAGGGGGACGAAATAGATTTGGAAGAATAAATTAAGAATTTAAAAATTATGAACAAAGTCTTACTATCTTTTGCCCACAGCAGTATATATATATATATATATATATATGTATATGGGTGTGCGTGCGTGTGTTTGTGTGTGTGTGTGTGTGTGGTATTAGATACAGGAGCTGTTATTCGCTAAATGTTAATATTAAAAAAATTGGAGTATTTAACCTTTGCAAATATTCACATACTAGAATAGTAAATAAAGATAACAGATTTTTTTTAAAATTTTATGTTGAGTCAATAGTACAAAATGTTAAACCCGAGTATTACATATACTGTTTTTGTTTTCGTCTATATTTTAATAAACCAGTTTCAACAATAACGTATTATAAAAACAAAATTTGAGAATCATGTAGTTTCCACAACTTAACGTAAATTCAAAAAAATCTCACATTTTTTTCGTATTTAATAAGCAATTCAATCGAGGAGTACTAGTTTGGATTCGGATTGATAAAATTTGTATTGCAATAGGGAGAATAGCATATTGTTAAACTTTCGTTGCAATAATTAAAGAATGATTAAACTGTTTAAAAATATAAAACCCGGTTTTTTGGAAATCATATCATGAAATTAATTTAAAAATATCGACATATTATTGCGAAAATAAAAATTCCTGGATTACTAATCTATTTTCAACAATTTTTTATTGAATAATGCAATATTTTTTCGTTGAAGGTTTTTATAAAACGATGACAGATTTCATATGGGGAAACTGACACGATATTTTACACCAAAACTAGAATGTTTTAAATTACTTTTTTTAACATAAACAAAACTGTTTGGAAGTAAGAGTACTTTTTGTGGGAAATTCTTAAAAATATTATAAAAAAATTAAAGATTAAAAATTAAAATAAAATCGGTAACACTGAAGGTACAGTATTTTAAGTGAAATTAGTACGTTTCAAATTTAAAATTTTTTATTATTTTTTACTGTAAATATAGCAACGTTTTTAAAAGAGGTTTCTTGAATATTGAAAGATTCATTGAGGAAACGATTTAGAATATTTTCTACAAAAATGATATAACTTAAAATTAAAAAATAAATTTAAAATAAAAGTCTTGAGATAGGAAATATTTCGTACAATAAAGTCTACAAAGTTATAATCATTCTAAATTATTTAGACGACATACAATGTCTTTACTATAAAAGTAGCATTAATTCTTGTATACCCTTGTACGAAATACAATATAAATTTCTTTCTTCTACGAGGATAGTTTGACAAGTAATGAGAATGACACATAGGTGGCGCTTTAATTGGTAAAACAAATACACTGTAAATCAGGTTGCCTATTTATATGTTTACATTCCGATATTTAGATAAATCGGTTGAGTATCGTGCGGTGATTAAATACTTTGTAATTAAGGGTATGAAAGCTACAGAAACAAAAGATGAGTTACGGGAAACATTAGGTCAATCTGCTCCATCATCCGCCACAATAAGTAGATGGCTAAATGAATTTAAACGTGGTAAAAGAAGCTGTGTTGATCAAGCGCGCTCTGGAGCACCCAAAATCGTGACTTCTAAGGAAATTATTATAAAAATCCATAATATTATTACGCAAGATCGACGACTCAAAGTGAGAGAGATAGCAGACATGGTAAACATTTCAACAGAACGCGTACACCACATTTTAACGAAAGAATTGGGCCTTTCCAAGCTTTCGGCAACATGGGTGCCGCGATTGCTTACGACTGATCAAAAGTTCACTCATTTGCGCATTTCCAATGAGTGCTTGGACCTTTATAAACGGAATCCGGTTGATTTTTGTAGGCGATTTGATACTTGCGATGAAACTTGGATACACTACAGTACACCCGAAACTAAACAACAGTCGAAACAATGGTTAAAACGTGGTTCTGCACCTCCAAAGAAAGCGAAAACCACTTTATTGGCAAACAAGGTGATGGCATCAATTTTTTGGGATTCAAAGGGCGTTTTGCTCATTTTGATTACCTTCAGAGAAGTGCCACAATAAACGGACAATATTATGCAGAACTTCTACGAAAATTAAATGTTCAGATTCATGCTAAACGGACAGGAATGGCAAAGAAAAAGATTCTGTTTCGCCAAGACAACGCTCCTTCGCATACCAGCACAGTTGCGATGTCCAAAATCCACGAGTTGCATTTCCAATTATTACCGCATGTCCTTTATTCGCCGGATCTAGCCCCTTCCGACTTCCACCTTTTTACAAAATTGAAAACGGCACTAGGAGGAAAGAAATTTTCGTCTAACAACGAGCTTATCATCTTCGTAAATGGGTATTTTGCAAGCCTTCCGGAATCGCATTTTAGAGATGGCATAAGGGCATTGGAGCACCTTTGGAACAAATGTATTGCTCTTTTAGGAGAATATATTCAAAAATAAAAATTATTTTGTATTTAAAAAATTCGTTTTTTTCCATTCTCACTACTTGTCAAACTACCCTCGTATTTTCTATTTTAATCAAGATTTTCTTCAATAATACAATATTTTTAATGACACATTAATAAAAAACTAAAACAAAAATAAAATAATAAAATTGAAAATAAAAATTATCGGTGACTTTATGGTATACATATGAAAAATAGTCGGATATTTTATGCCAAAGTTAAGATGTATAATATCGAGACATCTTATTTCTTGTTCAGCTAATATTTTCTTTAAAAAAATTATAATAAATATAAAAATTAGATTATTGTTTGCACCCTTCGGTTCGTTATCAAGTTGGCTTAGTGTACTAATTGATAATGCAGGCGTGAATTCGAAATAATTATCCAGTTTACTTTAAATTAAATTTGTGAAACAAAAAATCGAATGTTTAATTTTAAATTTTAATTATATAAAAAAATTAACAATTAGATTATTGCTCGTACCCTGCGGTTCGCTATCAAGTTAGTTTGGTCCATTACGTTAAACCAAAGTTTGTGAAACAAAAAATCGAACGTCTAATTAGACCGTCGTGTTGCTTGCTTAAGAGTCGAGTGAGAATTTGAAGTAGTTAGAGTTTTTTTTTATTGTTTTAATTGTAAAAGTAACGCTAAATCCTGGTACTTCCGTGCTGAATATTTTTTTTTCTTTTGGTTATTTTGAATTTTATATTATTTCGCTTTTTGTCAATTTTTTAAAATTTTTAAAAAAAAATTTAAATTCAAATTAATAGCGGGGCTCGGGTAGAAAAAAATAAGAATATATTTTATACAAAATTGGGGTCTTTTAGATAGATATTAAATATAGATGCTTATAATGGGTGTTTTTTAAGCTACATGAGAACTATCGATATCGATAACTATGGTTTGACAGTTGATAATGTCAAACTGTGTTGACATTTCTGTTCAGTAAGATTTGACAAGTCATCATGAATCGTTTAACGCCAGAACAACGCTTCCAAACTGTGTAAATTTACTTTGAAAAAAATAAATCTGTTCGCGAAGTTCATAGAGCACTTCGTCCATCTTACGGTCAACATAATCGGCCTAGTGAGCAAGCAATTTGTGCAGTTATTGATCGTTTTCGCACTAATTTTACTCTTCTCTATTCAAAACTATCAACAAGGCAAAGAAATGTGCGTACCCAAGATAATATTGCTGCTGTAGAGCGAAGTATTGAAGACGACGCTGAAATGTCGATTCGTCGTTGTTCTCAACTTGTTGGCCTTTGTCCTTCGACTACGTGGAAAATTTTACGTAAGGATCTTGGCTTACGTGCCTATAAAATAGAGCTTGTGCAAGAATTAAAGTCAAACGACCGTCGTTGCGTCGCGTTTTTGCTGATTCGCCTCATTTGAAACTGGCCGAAGATGAGCATTTCTATCAAAGAATTGTGTTTAGTGATGAAGTTCATTTCTGGTTAAATGACTACGTCAACAAGCAAAATTGCCGTATTTGGAGCGAAGACAATGCTCAAGCCCTTAACGAATCACCATACTGTTTGGTGCGGTTTACACGCTGGCGACATCATCAATCTTTATTTCTTTCGAAATGAGGAAGGAGCTGCCGTTACAGTGAATGGCGAGCGCTATCGAGCCATGCTGACTGAATTTTTGTTTCCAAAAATTAATCAGCTAAACATCGGCGACATTTGGTTCCAACAAGACAGCGCAACTTGCCATACGATGCGCTTAACAATCGATTTATTGCAAAATCAATTTGGTGACAACTTTATTCCCAGAAATGGTCCTGTTCACTGGCCCCCTCCTTCGTGCGACTTAACGCCTCTCGATTTCTTTTCATGGGGCTATGTTAAGTTATTGGTTTATACCGACAAACCAACTACTCTTGAAGCATTGGAAGCCAATATTCAAGCCCAGATTTATTGGAAAAAGTAGTCAAAAATTGGACTGATCGAATGGACCATGTAACTCGTAGCCGCGGCAGATATATGCCGAAAATCATATTTAAAAAATAAATGCCATGGAATTATCTACCAGATTATAATAAAAAAAATTTCATTCCAACAATATTTCTGTTTGTATTATCATTTACAATTCTCAAGCTCTTAAAAAGACAGCCTATATAAGATAAATGAATCTAATAAATTAACATATTTTCTGTTCACTTATTTTGCTTTTATTAAAAGATTTTTATTATTTATATTTTGCTCTGTTTTTCGTTAATATTAAGTTAACGTATATTACACTGTTGCGAATTAAATAGTAGCAACAATAGGCTACATTCACATTTGAACAACAATAAAGACACCATCTTTTAAAATCATATATTTTTATGGTATTAACTGTAAAAGCAGCATTCAATCACGTGTTCAATTGTATTAAATATTTTTTACAAAACCTTCTTGAGTAATGGAATATTTTTCATGCCGAATTTTTGTTTTGTTTCCTCCTTTAGCTTATTTTAAATATTTTGAATGTCATAATATTTCGATTTTCTTTCGTTTTAAATTAAAACTAATAGCGGGTATACATTTTAAACAAAATTAGGATGCTTTAGACAGAATTTAAATGGTACTGAAAAATGTACGTAATAAATACAATATTATTCTTGCTTTTCATTTATTTCGCTTTTGTTAAATGATTTGTATTATTTATATTTTGCTCTGCTTTAATATTAAGTTAATGTATATTAACACTATTTGGAATTAAGCAGTACTAACGATAGGCTACATTCAAATTTGAACAACAATAAAGTCTTTTGCTTATTTTAATTATTTTGACTGTTATAATATTTCGTTTTTCTTTTGTTTTAAATTAAAATTAATAGTGGGAAAATATTTTAAACAAAATTAGGATATTCTAGATTAAAAGGTACTGAAAAATGTACAAAATAAATACATTTTTTTTCTTTTAACTTACAATATTTTGCGTTTGTTAAAAGATTTTTATTCTTCGTATTTGATTTTATTTTTCATAAATATTAAGGCAACATATACTGTTTCGAATAAAGTAGTACTGACAATAAACCATGCTAAAATATAAACAACAATAAAATGAACCTTGAAACTAAGATTTGTCTACACGTATACAACTAATAAATTGTCGCTGTTGTTAGTTTATCCAATTCTAATAAGGGAAAAGAGAACTTACAATATTTAATTTACACGTGAAAATTACGAAGTTGTCTTAAGCAAACGTCGGATTCTTTGGAATGATAATGGTGCTCCGCTCCTGATACGGCGCAAGAGAGGTCGAATTATTGTGCAACAAAATGTAATGGCACTGTATATAACGACGTTTTGTATAGGGGCGGTAGCCTGCGATAGCACCAACAATACCGGACAACTTTCACGTTTCGACGACGAAACCGCGCGCTCCTTGGTTCACTGACAGAACGACAACAATCCGAGAGAAAACTTTTTCTTTGGCACAAATACAATAAACAATAAGAATTTGGCGCGCTGGCACGCACTTTATTATTATTATCTCTCTCGCACGTATTCACAATAAATTTAACAGGTCTCCAAAAAGCCGTACCGACGAACTTGATATTTATGCACGAGTATATGTTAAAAAAAACTCAAATAGCGCGGAAACGAGAGACCCACTGCGTTTGCTGCTTGATCTGTTGGGTGCAGCTTTGAGAATGTCGGTCCAGATAGTGTGCGTGTGTGAACTAAGCGAACGTACGTTTGCGGTGCGTTGTATATACACTGAGTCCGACTGTATTTAATAATAAACAAACACAATAATAACAACGGGGGAGCGCGAGTTGCCGTTTTTGAAAACGTCACTGTCCCGTCGCCGTGAATATCCGCGGAGCACTAACCTAATGTGTCTTGGCGAGGTGGCTAGATCACAAAACTTACCTCTACTTTCACGGCTACAAAACTTCACGTACACTGGCATGTTCTCTAACTTGTTTTCTTCAGCTTCGTACGGGTAAACAAAACGCTACTTTCAACAGCAGGAATCGCCCCATTCATAATAAAATATCTACCAAAATTCATTCTATTTTATACGAGATATGTATTTTTTCTAAAACAACTGATAGCTCTGTGTAATCTACTTTTTTTTATAAAAAATTTGAGAGTAAAAATTTGAATGATAAATCAGCTTATCTATTGATTTTAATATCAAGAAAACTTTAAAAGTATTCATCTAAGTATTGATAGAAATTTCTTTAGTTTCAATTAGACTGATATACTGTGCCTTCAAAAATGATTGAACGTGCCACTTCTTGAATCAGGGTATATAGTTACGGATTGCCGCGTGATATTATTGAACTATTCTGGTCAGAACTATGCCTAACTTCACTGTATTTGTATCCGTCACTTGCACACCTGTTTAGTATTTATAGTTTCTCCGTTTTTAACAAATTATTCAACAACAGTTCTTGTAAGAACTCCCAATTGTTTTATTTTACGTTTGAATGATCAATTGACCAACATGCCTTTCTCATTAGAAGAAAATAAGTTTATTTTGAAAGCATATTATCAAAGTATAAACCAGGATGAAAATCAAATTTGGAAGTATTCACTTCGGTCTTGTGCAGATCAGTTTGAGGAAGAATTTCCACGACATGAAGCTGTTAATTTCGAAATATTTTCGCAACATGTTCGAAGAATTGTAAAGCGTTTTGATCAAAGTAGCAACATTTCTACGGGAAAATCATCAGGACGGCCGACTCTCCTGACTGAAGTAGTTTTGGAAGATATTCGAGAACGAATGGATGTTAGTCCGAAAAAATCAGTGCCACAACTTTCAGCACAGACAGGTTAGTTTGATCAAATTTTTGTTTATCAAATAAATATGTACCTACTACATAATGCATTGAAGAAGAAACTACATTTACACCCATACAAAATATCTATTGTGCAGGAACTATATCCATTAGATTTTAATCGAAGAATAGAGTACTGCACATGGTTTAATGAAGTTTTAAATAGTGACGATATATTAGACAAAACATTTTTCTCTGATGAGGTATGGGTTCACCTTTCAGGATACATAAATTCACAGAATTATAGGACATGGTCAACTGAGAATCCACATAACTTTAAGGAGAAAAGTTTGCACCCCATAAAAATAGGAATTTGGGTTGCTATGTCAAGACGTAGATTAATTGGTCCAATATTTTTTAATTATACTATAAACGGTGAACGTTATAGAGAAAATACTTATTAATGAACTAGACGATGAGGAATAGCATTATGGTTTTTTTTCAATAAGATTCTGCTGCTGCACACTGTGCAGGTGCTACGATAACAACTTTTAAGGGAATTTTATGATAATCGTTTAATAACATTTCCTCCTCGTTCACCTGATTTGACTCCCTTGGATTATTTCTTATTTGGACATGTAAAAAACAAAATCCATACGAACAGACTTCATAATATTGACGATCTGCAACAAGTAATCGAATATGAGATCAGAAATATTAATGTTGAAACGCTTCACAAAGTATTTGATGACGTGAAGAAGAGAGTAACTAAATGCATGGAAAACAATGGACAACATTTTGAACAATTCTTATAAATTATATTAAACATTTTTAATAAGCTGTTTGACTTATTGCAATTATTAAACTAACCTAAAACTTCCATTTTTAATCCTTTAAGCAAAATAAGCAAATCATTTAAACAGGTTGAAAATTAATAAAATATTGAATAATTAATAACTTCTTTGCAAAACATAACTTCCAAAGAGCTACTAAAATAAATTTTCTGTGTTATTTTTTTCCTATTATAAATTAGGTTAAGGCTTTTAAGTACTTTATAAACATGTCAGAATTAATAGTTCGATTCAGGTTACACGCGAGGTGGCATGATCAGTATTGCAACAAGGCGGCACGCACGTTCAATCATTTTTGAAGGCACTGTATTAGTATGTGGATATAAGAAAATCAAATATTTGAAGTAATTTCTAGGTACTTAATTGGTATTATATTACCTTTATTTTCACTACATCCGTTAGGTTCACTTTAGAGGTGCTAAAAATACTTTAGTTGCTATTATTTTAAATTTCTCTAAATTTAAATAAATATAAATAAGATTTCTATGCACATTTTCAATATGATAAATAAATGTAGTGGAAATAAAGACCATGTTGTTGATAGTGTCGATGTAATAAATAGAATGACGAGTGGTAGACAATCTATAGAAATATATAGAAAATTATGGAAGGAATACAAAGATGGTAATCCAAAGTAAAGAAGAAGGACACTCGAATTACACACTTAGAGCAGAGAACAAAATTAAGGCTACATGGGATGTAATTGGAGGCGAAATGGTAAGCAATAAACGCAATCTGAATATTCCGCCTAATGGAGCTACTGATGATTTCAACTATTTTTTCGTTGATGTTAATAATGCATCAATCGAATCAATACGGGGCTCAAACAAGGATCCACAAGATTTATTAAAGTAAAATATTAGTGTTGTCTTTTTCCATCCTACGATAAAGGAAGAAGTAAAGGATATTGTTTATAGCTTCGAAAGCCAGCAGACTATTGGTACATACGTGGGATGTCTTCTAAGTTTTGCATAGTGTGACATAGAGGGCGCCACTAATCAAACGTCAGTTAACCTCCATCTTCAGTTAACCTAAATCCAAAGCTTCAGTGCGATACGTGTAGTGTTGTAGTTTCAACGAACTGTCAAAGTTGGCAATTTTTTATAATTTTCAAAGACAATTATCTCAACAAGAATATCTCGCCGACTTGGTTTCTGTTTTGGGTAATAAAGCACCACATCAGTCAACAATTTCTCGTTGGTATGGAGAATTCAAACATGGGCGGATTAGTTTTAGCGACGATCCAAGACCAAAGACGGCAGTCACTCAGAAAAACGTCGATGCTGTGCGCAAGAACATCAACGAAGATCGACATGTGACATATGGCCAGACTGAAGCATTATTGGGGATTTCGAAGACCTCAATTCAAAAAATTTTGCATAAAGAATTGTGCAAAAAAATTAGTTTCCCGTTGGATACTGCATCTGTTGACCGAAGAATAGAAAGCAGAAAGTTGAGGTGAATTGGTGTCAAAAAACTCTAGATCGTTTCAACGCCGGACACTCTGAAAACGTGTACAACGTTGTCATGGTGAATCTTGGATTTACTCATACGAGCCAGAAAATAAACGTCAATCTGTTTGGGTGTTCCACAGTGAAGAAAAGTCGTCCATTCTCGAAGTGTCTCCAAAAAGATGGTCGCGACGTTTCGAAAGCAGGTCATGTAGTAACATTTTCTTTACAAGATCGAAAAACTTACTGCCGATTGGTATACAACTATTTGTTTGCCGCAAAACAGCGCTGGGCTTCGAAAAAAAAACTACGAACAACGAATTGTTCTCCACCAAGACAATGCAAGTTCGCACACAGCAACAAAACGTCAAATTTTTGGGCCATTCTCCGTACAGACCGGATCCAAGTCCCAACAATTTCTTTATCTTTCCGAAAATCAAGAACGGACTGTGTGGTCAAAGGTTCCAGTTGTCAGAAGAAGCAGTCTATGCCTTTAAAAACGCAATTTTAACTGTACCAACAAACGAGTGGAACAACTGCTTCCAGAGTCGAGAATACTTCGAAAAACAAAGAAGTCTTTAAAAGCTATCTACTATTTTATATAAATTGCTAAAGAGATTTAAATCGGTGTGGTATTCAAAATGTAGCTTTAAAATAGATTGAAACCTTTTTAACGGAGCGAAAATCAATTACAAAAGTAAAAAATACATATAACTAATAGCTACGATATCGTATCTAAGGAACGCAGTATCCCGTGTCCTCTCTTTATTATATCTGTAAATGATCTCATACCTAATACTGATGACTCAATATTTAGTATTAACATCACAAACTCTTCCTTGTGGAGTTTAACAATTACTATTGGAATTTACAGAATTTCAAAGTTATTTAAGGTAGAAGATAGAACATTAGTGGAGTGTGCAGAAACCTTAGTAAGCGATTTTTTTCATATATCATATTTATACGTGAAATATATACTTTTCAATATACGTATAGCGTCTTAAAACGAATGAATTTTTTTTATGCTAGCATTGTAAGAGCGAGAAAAGACTGATTTGGATGAATTATTTCATTTCATCTATTTTAATTGTAATTAATTCGACCTTATATCGTGAATATTTGAATAACTAAATGTCAATTTTGTAACGTTGAAATTAATTTGTTTTATTGTGAGTTCAGTCCACTTCAATGTTGTACATAAACATTATTTTTTCTTTAATAAGCCGAAAAATCTAGGGCAACTCGTAACGAACATTTAGCAAGTTAAATCTGGTTCCAGTTATCGAAATGATTGGTTAATTGGAATCTTCATAGTTATATTAGCAAATGCAATATCTAGATCAGGATGACTTGTCGATTATTTTAGTGTCTCTGTCAGATTGTAGGTTTCTCTTTGTTAATGGAAAACAATATGTAACGGTTTTTTGAATTACATATCTAATCTTAAATATCGTTTCTTTTTGTAAACAGAATCTTAATTAAATAGAAAGTTAATGTATATTATTGAAAACTAAGAACAAAGAAAAAATTTTAAATACAAAATTCAATAATTCTTTCTACAAAGATCAATGCTAAAGTATAGATTTTATTTATACTTTACGTCAAACCGAAAGTGTTTAAAAGAATTTAAAAATAAAAGGAAATGAAAATTTGAAGTACAACGTGTTTCAAAAAGAATATACGTATTACAAAGTATTATTTTGTCCAAAGTATCGATCGCTGCGCCACAGCTCGGCTATTGGAGAAACGAATACATAGTCTAGTTTATTTAATAGCAGCTAGATATCAGTTGTCTTCTGTTTTTCTTAGTAACTGTCATATATTCAAAATGGCTGCTCCGCAGCAGAAATCATTTTGTATTCTCGAGTTTGCGAAGTGCAATTCCGTAATAACAGTGCAAAGACGTTTCAGGTTGAGCTACCAAATTGATCCTCCGAATGGGTGGAACATTCGCAGATGGTATCGACAGTTTGTAGATACAGGATGTGTATGTAAAGGAAAGAATCCTGGCCGCGCTCGTGTTTCTGAAGAAAATGTTGCACGAATTCAAACTGCTTTCCAACGTA
The DNA here is from genome assembly GCA_031893035.1 of Dermolepida albohirtum. Taxonomy (NCBI): domain Eukaryota; kingdom Metazoa; phylum Arthropoda; class Insecta; order Coleoptera; family Scarabaeidae; genus Dermolepida; species Dermolepida albohirtum. Next base: position 120,105 of record JAVIWB010006846.1, read on the forward strand.
ATCCTTCAAAATCAACTCGTCGCGCCTATCGGGAGTTACAACTGCCTACAACAACAATTTGGCGTGTTTCGAGACGTCGGTTGGTTATGAAGCCGTACAAGTTACAGTTGCTACAAGCTTTGCGTCCTGATGACAATGATCACACTTTCACACAACGCATCATGTTCAGTGATGAAGCGACTTTCCATGTTAGTAGTCACGATGTTCGAATTTGGGGTCTACAGAACCCACATGCAGCCATTGAACATATACGAGATTCGCCTAAAGTCAAAGTGTTTTGTGCGATATCCCGATCATCTGTTTACGGCCCATTCTTCTTTGATGGAAACACGGTTAACGGTCAGCAGCATCTCGCTATGTTACAAAACTGGTTGTTTCCGAGGCTTTACGAAGACAACTTCATTTTTCAACAAAACGGGGCACCCCTCACTGGAGTCGCCAAGTGCGTGAATATCAGAATGAAACTCTACCGAACCGTTGGATTGGTCGTCAAGGAGCTGGCGACTTAGCATGTCTCAGCTAGGCTCCACGGTCACCGGATTTGACACCCCATGACTGCTTCCTGTGGGGTTTCGTTAAAGACAACATTTATGTACCACCACCCCCGCGGAACATGGAAGAGTTGAAGAACCGGATCCGTACCGCCATAATATCAGTGACGAAGGACATGCTTGCCCGAGCATAGGGGGAATTTGAATATCGATGTGATATTGTTCGTGTCGCTGATGGAGGACATATTGAACATCTGTAATTTGAACTTGAGAGGTTCGTAAACATGTGTGTAAAGTTTCATATTCGTATGTCTTAAAGTTTAATAAATATATGCATTCGAAATACGTATATTCTTGTTGAAACACCCTGTATTACTACGTATCCGAACATGAATAAAAATAAAAGAATAAGTTGCAATGTACAAGAAACATTGATGTCAGAGAACAAGACGAAAAAAATTTTCTGCGTAACTTCGGTATGCAGAAAAAATAAATGCAGATGAACTAAAAGTACTGGAATGGTTGAGGTGGAACTAAAAAAATGATTATTTAACGTATTAGTTAGTATTATAAATAAATTTTGTACGTGGAACAAGTGAAAATTAGTTCTTGCTAACTATTCCTACCCTTAACTTAGGGAGTACAACAATATAATACATAATAATATAATATATATAATTCAATCAAACTAGAAGAAAAATATCTTGAAAAATAAAGTAAAAAGGGAGGAAATTTTAAATGTAAAACATCCCATTCCACGTTCCCAAGGAAATTTATCCTCACTTGGTTGGGTTGAGATCTCTTCTATAGGGTGTTTTTTTAAGAGCTTGAGAACTTAAAATGATAATACAAGACAGAAATATTGTTGGAACTGAAGCCTCTTGGTAATCTTTTATCAATATTTAAAGTGCCGAAACGAGACCAGCACTCTTGGACCGATATAGAAAGGAATGTGTAGCACAAAATCTTAAACATCCCCCAACTGTGATAGTATGATCATTACTGGAGCTGGAACAGGAGCTCTCTACTTTTTCGAAGGGACAATGAACCAGTGTCAATAAAAAATGTAATAGGAGCTGTGGATATGCCCTTTATTACTTTACTAAATGTAGAGATGAAAGATGGGACTCCGTGCCACGCGGCGAAATCTACCCAGAATGGTTTTCGCGATTTTGGTATACCAATATTGCCCCGGCCTGAAAATTTATCGGACCTAAATCCAATCGAGACTGTTCGGGGTGCTTTTAAATTTATTGTTTACTCATTCCCAAATTCCAATTCAAGTATTTTAAAAGAAAATGAAAAATCCTGGAAATAAAACTGAAGATTGAAATACTGTAACAAATATATCCTGTAGTTGCAAATACGTGTTGAAATATATACAAAGAGTACCAGGAAAGTTTTGAAATATGACGCAACAATGAATCGTAAGAAGCTGTTTGTTGCTGCATGTTGAGACATGTTCATACATGCATAGTAGCCGCCGCACCATGACGATGGGTTCATTTATCCATTAGCAGTGAGAGTGTAAAGTATTTGCGATGGCATCGTGGTCACGAAATGAGGGCAGTTTTGCGTTACAATTTCATGCGTGGTTTAAACATAGACCAGTGCTTCGAAGAAATTACTCTTGCACTAGGTGATGTTTGTCCACATTGCACAACGATATTCAGGTGGTATAGAAAATTCCAAAAGGGAAATTTAACTGTGGAGGACGCTAAGAGGCCGGGAAGGCCACGAACGTCAATTACGGAGGAAAACGTTACTACTGTGAGGAAAATGCTTGGCGAGAACAGGCGAGTGACCTACCAACAGATAGAGGGTACTTCAGGACTAAATGTATCAGCAATTCGTTCGATTCTGCATGATCCTTTGCAGTTGAAGAAACTTTGTTCTCTCTGGGTGCCGCATCGACTGACTGAAGAGTAGTTGACACGGCGTGTGACTTGGTGTCGGGAAATACTAGAAAAGTTTAGTAAGGGACAATCTCGGTATGTGAAGAACATCGTGACAGGTGACGAGACTTGGCTGTACTATTACGATGTACCGACCAAAGCTCAAAACAAAGTTTAGGTTTTCGATGATGAGGACACACCCGTAGTTGACAGAAAATCCCGATCTGTAAAGAAGAAAATGATAGCTGTATTTTTCAAATCGAGTGCAATTGTGGAACGCGTCGTTTTGGACACACATAAGACAATCACAGCTAAGTGGTGTACTGAACAATACCTGCCTAAAGTCATTGAATCTATGAAGAACCTGCGGCCAAAGTCAAGAATGGACACCTGGTTCCTCCATCACGATAATCCAGCTCACCGCGCCAAAGCCTGCACCGAATATTTGACCACGATAAGATTGAAACTTCTCGAGCACCCTCCTTACAGTTAAGATCTTGCTCCCTGCTACTTTGCACTGTTTCCTCATGTGAAAATGAAGCTAAAAAGGAGGCGGTTTTTCAGTGATGAGCACCTTCTGAGGGCTTGAGACAACGAATGTGCTTTACTCCCTAGTGAAACTTGGCAGAACTGGTTTAAAGATTGGTTTCGGTAGATGGAGAGGTGTCTTGAGGGTAGAGGAAATTACTTTGATAAAATTAAATAAACAAAGCTGTATTGCAAAACTTTCTTAGTACCCTTTCTACCGTGTATAATATAGAAGTATACGTTTTATATTTCACGTGTTTGGATAGATTTTATTTCCCTAAAACTAAAATTGTAGGGTGGGCTAATTTAATTACCAGGTATCGTAAATATTTATTTACAATTTACTGAACAATCATCAAAAGAAAATATTTTGTGATTTATAAGTTTACCAAAAGACGAACAATATTAGCAAGTGTAAATGGTTCAATGCTTATTCAGCCCTATTTAGCATACATAATATTTGCTCCATTTATATTCTAATATAATAAGTTTTATTTGGTTTGGTATCAAAATAAACAAAGGATGAATTGATAAAGACTTCATTTTCAACAGGAATGTACGTCTGTACAGGCTTAACCAAACATTTACTTATCAAAACACATTAAAATATTTTTGTCTGATGGAACAGTAAATCTCGTTTTAAATTAAATATTTTAAGTCAACAAATAATTTCTGAGAAGCAAATATTTTGTTTATCATCTCTTGGAACACATAATATTTTTCCGCTTGGTGAATGATTCATTTTGGGATTCTGTAGTAGGGAGATTTTGCACATCTTTTACGAAATTCCATTATAAATCTGAGCAAGATTAATGTCGACAGTCTGATGCTAACTAAAATGTACAAAACAAAGATAATTATATTAAATACCTATTCACAACTAAAATATGATAATTTATGTAAGTATACGTACACCACTCTTTGTTCTTATTAAACTGGAAACGAATTATTGTAGACTTTTGAAGGTAAAATATTCGCAATCACTTAACATTCGATTAGATTAAGAATTCACAAGGAGTAACATGTTGTAAATGATATTTTTAGAATTGTTCACACTGAAGTATGTGTAGTGTATTATTTTCTTTATTGCGGGAGTGTGTGCGTAAAAATAAAGAATGCAACTGGCATAAAATTTCTGAATCTCATGCATTAAATATTCCTTGTTTTGCGTATTAAACGCTAAAGAGAAAATATGTTACAAATCGCGATGGGAAACTTGTCGCTCTTTATTCATAAAATATGTTTTTATAGGGTCTACAACAGACATTATTAAAGAACCAAATGGGATGTTATCTGATCTTGGTAGATGAGCACAAGATTAATCTGGTTTGTATACTTCCTTGTCGATGATTAGCTCGTTTTGTCCTTTGTGCTAAAACCGCGTCCTCCGTACATGTGGTGCCAACGTTTCGTCGTTTATTCTAGGATACATCTTTAGTTAAAAAAATTAAATTTATGGAAAGATTTAGGCTCAACTGGCGTCTACAAACGAAAATCTCAGTTTTCAAAATAAATTAAAATTTGAATTACAATGATTATATTTAGAGAAATTTGTCTCAAAATGTAAACCTAAATCATGTTTGTGGTACCCTATCAAAGAATATGCAATGTCAGATACTCGGTAAACTAAAAGGTGTTTTAAATTTCGCGGTTTTTTTAAAGAATACATAAAACACATAATTTGCATTCACTTTCAAAAGCTTTTTATTGGTAATTGAAGTATCAGTTATGACATTTATATGCGAAAAATAATGTCTGCCAAATGGCCTCCTCTTGCAGCTCCACAGACGTCCTCTCTTTTGTTAAAATTTCAATGACATTTTGACATAATTGAGGCTCTATCTCACCAACGACACGAATAATTTCATCTTTCAAAGGAAGAATTGATTGTCGATTGTTTTTATAAACCCGACTTTTCACATAACCCCAAAGAAAATAGTCTAACGGTGTCGTATCACATGATCTCGGTAAAGAATTAAGATCACCGTTTCTTGAGATTACAAGTCCAAGAAATTTTTCTCTCAATAAATCAATTGATTCGTGTGCAAAGTGAGGTGTAGCGCCATCCTGTTGAAACCACATATCCTCTAGATCAATATTCATTAATTCAGGCTACAAAAATTCGGCTATCATCCGACGATATCGATCACCATTGACAGTTACAGCTTCACCAACAGCATTTTCAAAGATGTAAGGTCCAATTACACCACCTGACCATAATGT